>CAUYQG010118681.1:0-22933 GCA_963574415.1 Tarsius wallacei | reverse complement strand
AGGCCCGCTGTAATGCCTCTGCGGTGTCCGTGGACAAGTTCCGTGTGGGGGAGCAGGCCCCCTGGGAGAGATCTGGAGTCTTTCTGTGTCCTCTTCTGCGGAGGTCTCACAGACCACGCTGCCCGGTCGCCATCTTGGCCCTGTATATCTCTATATAAGGTATTGAAGCAGGAAACATTTTGATGAAAACTTTCAAAACAAAACATACAAGTCCTATACTTCTTTCTTTCATTACTGAACAATGCAAACGTTATAAATTCTATGCTTCAGTTGTCAAACATATTTTTTAGGGCAGTAGTTTTCAAAGTGTGCTCTGTAGAGCCTAGATTTGATAGGACCCGTTTAGAGGTCTCTGATGTTTAAAAAAAAGAAAAAAAGTTTTATTATTATTATTATTGCTATTCCAAGACACTATTTGTCTTTTTCACTGTGTCTGTCTTTGTACTGATGGTGAAAAGCAATGATGGGTAAAAACCTGTTTGTATTTTAGCTCACCTCAAAGCAGTGGCACCAAACTATACTAGTTGCCAATGTGTTCTCCACATACTTTCAGGAGGGAAAAAATTCAGTTTCACTTAACAATTTTCTTGATGAACAATAATAAAAATGATAAATTTTATTAAATTTCATGACTGGGTACATGTCTTTTTTATTTGACTAAATGGGAAGCGCACTGGAGGCCCTCTGCAGCATAACTTAGTACCATAGTTATTTCAAGACAAAGCACTTGTGTGATTGTTTTGAGTTGCAAGATGAGCTAGTCACTGTGTCTATGGATCACAATATTCACTCTGAAAAAAAAAACTTGACTGATAGACAAATTATGGTTACTCAGAGGTTTAACATAACTTCATGAAAATGAACAAATAGAACCTGTCAGTATCCAAGAAACTGACAATATTTGTTGCTTACGGTAACATTTGAGCTTCCAAGTGAAAACAAGAATTTTGGAACACTTATTTCTACCACCATAAACCTGATAACTTTCCTATATTTAAAACTTTCCTGCTTAAATTGGTGGTAACATTGACCAAGGTGATTTTTGGTGTTGGTCAATAAAATGTGTCACCTTTAGGGAAATCTGCATATCTAAGAAACAAGTATTTTCCAAGTGACCAATGCATGACATAACAAAATTATTTATAGATTAAAAGAAATTCTAAGGGCAAGAAAGGTCAATGAATATTAAAGTTACTAAGTCTAAAAATTGTACTGATATATTTTCTTTTCTTTTCTTTTTTTTTTTTTGAGTTGGAGTCTCACTCTGTCGCCCAGGCACACTCACGGCCATCCCAGCTTCGACCTACTGCCTCCAGCGATCCTTCCGCTACAGCCTTCCAAGGAGCTGGAACTACAAGCACGCACGACCACATCTGGTGAATTTTTTATTAATTTATTGTAGAGACAAGGTCTCTCCAAGTTGCCCGGGCTGGTCTCAAACCCGTTGGCTCAGGCAATCCACTTTCCTCGGCCTGCCAAAGTGCTGGGATTACAGGTTGAGCCACTGAGCCCGGCCAATATATTTTCATACACTGGCCATTACAGGCTGGATTATATTTTCATACTCTGTTGCAATTAACCTGTCAAGTTCTGGTGTGGTACCAAAGAAGAATTCACACGACATATGCTAAAGCTATTAGAATATCCCTCCTTTTTTAAACTACATGGTAGTTATGAGGCTTCTTCATAAACTGTATCTGTAATTATGAGATTTCTGCATAAACTTCAACTAAAATATCAAATTGCAACAGCTTGAATACAGAAGCAGATATTAAGCCAGATATGAAAGCCATATGAAAAAATTTAAGACAATGCCACCCTTCTCACTAATTTTGGGGGGGACAAAATAAATTTATTCTAAAAAATGTATTATTTTTTGTTAATATACATTGGTGTCATTACTATTATTTTTACAAAAATTAATAAGTAAATATTTTCTGTTTTAATGTTTAATATGGCCAATATCAAGATATAACCCACATAAACAAAAGCTGTTCTGGATTCCTACATGATTTTTCTTTTTTTTTTTTTTTTGTCTGAATCTTACTCTGTCATTCAGGCTGGAGTATAACAGTATGCTCATGGCCACTACAGCCTCAACCTGCTTGCTGCTATCCTTCCGCCTCAGTCTCCCAAGTAGCTGGAACTATAGGCATGTACCAGCACACCTGGCTAATTTTTTTATTTATTATAGAGACAGGTCTTGCCAATTTGCCCAGTCTGGTCTCAAACTCCTGGGCTCAGGCATTTCTCTCACCTGCCCCTCCCAAAGTACTAGACTACAGGCATGAGCCACTGCTCCAGTCTCTCAGTGATTTTTAAGAGATCCCAACACTGTTGACTTTTATCATAGCCCTCATTGAAAAACCTGAAGCCATGAAAACAAATATTTTAATAGGGTCCCTCATACAGTCTTTATTATATAGGACAATGATCTCTATCAATTTATTGCAGAGAGGCCTGCTTACTTTGGAGTCTTCTTGCCCCAGGAAAAATTTCTGATTCAAATATGATTCAAAAATTATGAAAGTAGATCATCATTTCACAAGCAAACATACTTTCTACTGCAGGTACTATTTGCCCACACTGACATTGACAGAGGTACATACTCTTTTACCATGGCCTCATCCAAGCACCTATGTGTTTCAATGCATTCAAACCTGCTTTTTATTTTACATTTAGTTATTCAATAAATGTTATACAAAAAAGCTATACTGCCAGCTATTAACAGATTATTCGTGGAATAAAAGTGGACCATAAAAAAAAGTTAATCATTTTCAAACATGAGGTTTTTTTTAACTTATGCTAAAAATTTTTTGATAATTTCGTATTTGTTAAACAAAATCAGGTGAGGAAACACAATTTTAGAATACATATGTCTTAATTTTTTAAATCAAATTAAAGTATTTGGTCCGTACATACATATAAACACATACTTACTCACCTCTAAAATGATTCCTGTCCTCAAAACTTCTATTGTTTAATCTTTAATGATCAGTTCTTGATTTTTCATAAGCTTCCGCTAACAAAAGTAAAAGAAATGTGTCCTAGAGTCATCATGAATATGGATTCTATTACTAAGTTGATGATTTCTTAAATTCATTTTAAAATCCAATTTATTTTATTTTGATTATTTTACAAATTATTTAATTGAGATATTTTTATTTTAAAAAATTGTCATAAAATGATATTTCTTGTTGTCACCATGAAAATAAAACATTTCCAGTTACTAAAATGGATACATTTGACATTATGGAAATCAAACAAAAAAAATCAGGCCTATGACAAATTTACTATGTTTTGACTTCCCTCTGGATTCCCATTTGGTTTAAATTTCCGGGAAATCTGTTTGTGGGAGAACTGTGAGGCTGGGTCTATAGCTGAGACGTCAATCAGATGCAATGGTGTAAAGGGGAAGCCATATGGCTCACTGCTATTCCTCACGTAGCAAGAATGACAAATTTGTATATTCAGTTACCACCAATCTAATTACACTGTGTAGAGAAAATATACTCTGGCATACATGCACTGTTCCTGGGCTCTTTTTTTTTTCAGTTCACTAAGATTAGTGTGTACTGACTCTAAACCCATATTTCTATATATTTTTCTTGTACCGAAGAAAAAAGTATTTAAAAAGTAGAACATACAGCTAAGCGTAAAGAGCATTGGCTTGGGAGTTCAAGCAGAATTGAGCTTATCCTATCTGTTTGCAGTGGATTTAATATATGAGATATTTGTTTGAAATTAATGTTATTCCATGTACTTAAACTGAGATTAGAATAATAAATATTCTATACAGTTTCACAGTCCAGTTAACAAAAATATTTTGGCACAGATTTCAGCATATGTGCCCTAAAAAATTACTTCATATTTTTTCTTTAATTAGATCATGTTTAAAATGCCGTGAGGATGCTATTTAAAAGAACTATCTCATATAACTAAGAACCATCTTGTAGAGGAAAGTTGCCTTTGTTCTTGCATATCTCACTGTTTTCCTTAGATTGCCTCTGATTGTCACTACCTTTCTTTTATAGAGTAACGACAATGTAATCCACTGTTAGTTTTTCACGTGTGTATGTTGTGTGTGTATATATTTAAATGTATAATATATGATGTACATGATATATATAATACATAATATATATTATCCTATCTGCATTTCCTTATAACCACTTCTGAAGATTGCAAAAGTGCATTTTTATAAATATTTTCTGACTGATAAACTTCAATTTTGAGTTGATTATAGGAAAACCGAGGAAACACTACATAAAAACATTTCAACAAGTGTGGAATGCAAAGAATATCTTTCTTCCAATTACAGAATGAAGTTCAAGTTTGCCGAGTTCTTTATAAGGAAACTAATAAGGAAATAGAATAAGAAATAAGTCTAAATACAATTTAGCTTCTAATATTAATACACCACATATACTCAACAAGAAGCACAGTTTTTAAATGATTCCGTATGACTCAACTTCTGTATCAACATAAGGGAATTCGATAGAGCTGGGTAAAAAGGATTTAATTGGAATTTTCAAATTCAATATTGGGTTCATACTTAACAGCTCACAGAACATAATGAACAGAGCACTTGCCCTGCTTTTGCTCCACTGCTTCTAAATCATGTTTATAAAAGTTGAATTTCAATGGAATTATAAGAGCTAATCTTGTGAACGTGTACCTGATTCTACAAACTTCTTAACAGTTCAGAAAAAAAATTGACAAGTCTTTCCCATATCAGAGTGGCAGAGTGACAATCATTTAATGATTATTCCAATCAGCTATCTCCTTTATGATGGTTAGAAGAAATAAATACAATTATTAGAATACGAAATCACATTCAATAACTTGGTCATTGTGTATAAAGCATAGTAATCTCTTAATCATTTGGAGCATATAATTGAAATGTTCTCTTTTTTTATGATTATTTTTGAAAAGAAGAAAATATCTGAAGTGATTTCTTATTATCACATTTTCATATTAATGTCCTTTAAAAAATAAAGACCTTGAGTCAAACAAATGTGTTCAAATGTACATCTACTATCTGTGTGACAATTGGAAAAATATTTTAACACTCTAATCCTGACTTATCTGTAAGATAAAAATAATAATATTACTGTCTTTGTAGGGTTGTATGAAATAAATGAAGTGAGATAATGTTTGTAAAGTTTCTAACATGGAACCTATCACCTAGTAAGTGTTCAGTGGTTGGGAAGAGGGGTGCAAAACAACATTCCTGAAACATAAAAATAATAAAAATGATAAGAATAATGGCACTATACTAAACATTTTACATAGATTATCCCATTTGATTTTAAAATAATAATATAAAGTAATATTGTTACCCCTATTTTATAGATGAGGCAAATGAAACTTAGACTGCTTGAGAAACTTGCTAGTGTCACCCAGCCAATAAAAGCCAAAATCGAGACTGAATAAGTAAAGGTAGCAGCAGCAGCTATTATTATATTATCATCCTCACCATCACCATCATCAACCCATCATGTTACCTCTGTAGCAGACTAGGCTATAAAAATGAGCTCTTGGGTACTTCCAAAGATAATTGTCTCCCCTTGGAAGAAATCCAGAACAAGCCCACATTCAGCTAAATTCTGCATTAGAGTGGGCTGTCATACAGTTGGAAGAATTTATTCCAAGCACCTAGAAGGCACATGGAAGATGAATAGATAGAATTTGTCAGATCTTCTTCTACCTTTAAACGTATCCCAACAACGAAGGAAAAGAGGATAAAGCCATTTTGTTCATACATACAGGCATTTTAAAACATCACCACAAGTGGTTCATCTGGTTATCATTCCTTGAGTAATCGAACCCAGAGCTAAAGACATGCAAACTTCACATGAAATATGGTCTGCAATGCTAATGAATAATAAAAAACTAAAGGGATTTAGTGTAAATGTATGAGTCTACAGTGAGGGGGTTGAAAATAAAAATGTAGAGTTTACTGAGGTTGAATTTTATCAAGTTCCTTATTCAAAATTACTTGCTCATATTTCCCCATCTCTCTAATTGCCAAAAATAAATGTAAAGTTGCATTATTTTGGATATAAATTAATAATGAATGCACATTTTCCTGGAAAATTTTTAATGACTTATAGCCATATATGTATAATAATTTTAAACAGTCATGCAAAAGATGAGCATTAATGTTTTCACATAAACATCAAATTATTCAAATGGATCACAGATAAGTATAATATTAATATTCTCATTAGCTCTTTAAAAAACTAAATGAAATGTTCTGTTTTTAATAAAAATCTGTCATGATTTTTTTAAATCTAATTTTAAAATGTGACTGTTAAAGAATACACACTGTTCATTAATACATTTAGAAATGCTCATAAAAAAATTAGAAGAATTAAAAACATTAGATGTCGCTGGAAATTCAATATTCAAATCAATATTGTGTAGACTTGATAGATGAAGCCAAAAACTAGGAGAGTATTTCATAACAAGACACAATGGAAAACCACTCGAATATGCCATCTGATGACTAGGTAATAAACCCAAAGCTATCAGGTTGTCGAGTTTTCACATTGCAGTACTGAGCAAACTCCCACATGGCAATCACATTCCTCCCCTGCAATGTGAAAATGAAATGAAAAGCAAGACCTCACCACCCCCAGTTACCTACCAGCAGTTCTCCTTTTACTTCTTGACATACCTCAGAGTAAGCGAGGTCAGGATCAGGAACCAAGAAAAGTATCCTTTGAATACACATATTTCCCTTCTCATTTTATCATATTTTCTTTATTGGACTCTCTACTCGAACCTGGACAACAAGGAAGGAGAGTCCACTATGGACACTGGAAAATTACTTCTTTGTGACTGTGAATGTCCAAGTTGAAATCTGTGACCAAGGATTACAATGCTGACTTCATAGGATAATTGTGAGAATTCAGATGCTTAGCAAAGGGACTGACACTTACAGGGTGTTTATTATTATAATTACTTCTACAGTACACCACTGATCACAGCTGAGGTTCAGGAGCCGTGACAAGCCACAGTAGGTCTCAGGTCACCTCTGTTTACCTGTCCAAGATCGCCCTCCTTGCTTAAAGCTGTTATTCTCCTCTGAAAGTTGTCCTCCTTCCTCACCATAATCTGTAAAGCTAGTGTAGACCTTATTTGCTAATCATGACGCAAATAAAGCTTAACAGAGCTATGACATTTTCCTTTTTTCAATACCCAAATTGAGATGCTGGAGTTTTTCTCTCTGTGTAAAGGGAAGTTTTGCTACCTTAGAAAAAGATAATAACTACACAGGATGCAGAACTGTGTTGTTACTGGGAAAATTCTAGCCTCTCTGTAGTTTCTGTGTGGAAGAGTTATTTATAGAGGTTAAAGTTAACCAAATGGCTAGCTATCAAAAGAACCATAACCTACAAATATTATATTTTTTAAAAATTCATTAAAGTTGCCTTTTTTATTCTCACAGGATAACTGTAACCTCCACAAAAAACAGGGATATTGACTGTTTTATTTACTGATGTATCTTAGTAAACTACAATAGTGCCTGGTGCATAGTAAACGCTCAGTACACACTTGTTAAAAGATCAAGAAAAATACATCATTAAATTTTTGACCTTCTTTAGAATCTTACAAATATAAACATAAAATAAAGCAATCACACTTTGATTTATTTTAAATCAACAAAAATAAATTTTTCAAGAATTTTATGAGTACAGCCACTGACATGTCCTGCATTTGAATTCGGACTGTGTGACTCTAGGTAAATCACTCAATTTATTTGTGTCTCAGGTTTCTCTTCTGTAGAATGGGTATACAGCCATCTCATAGTATTGTTATGATTAAATAAAGTACTGCATGAGTAAGGAGCCTACAAAATTTCCTGGCATAAAGTAAGCACCCATTAAACACTGGGTGTTTTTATTAAAACTTGAAATTTTGCTGAGGCAGGCATTGAGACTCATGACTGCCTGTGAGCTAGAGGTTCCACAGCCAGTTGGCAAAGCCAGAACCAAACTGCTGTATTTCTTTCCAAGCTAGAGAAAAGCTCTCCCTACTGCATCCTCATGCCTGCTTGTCTCTTATAGTTTCTAATACATATGTGTATACATGTGCATGTGTATACTTTCTAATAAATACATATATATACACAACATATATAAGTATCTTTGTAATATATACTTTTTTTTTTTTTTTTTTTGGTCAGGTTCTCTGTCATCTAGGCTGGAGTGCAGTGGCACAATCACTGCTCAGGGCAACCTTCAACATGTATGCTCAAGGGCTCCTCTTGCCTCAGCCTTCTGAATAACTGGGACCACAAGTGTGCCCCACCACTCCCAGTTAATTTTATGTTTTTATTATTATTATTATTATTATTTCTTTTTTTTTTTTTTGTAGAGACCAAGTCTCAATATGTTGCCCAGACTGGTCCCGAACTCCTGGGCTCAAGGATGCTCTCACCTCACCCTCCCAAAGTTTTGGGATTACAAGTGTGATCCCTATGCCTCTAATATATACTCTTTATATACACTTAACAAAGATGAGTGTAATTCACTGTCTCTGGCAAAGACTTTTTTTAAAATGCAGGCTTCTGAGATGGCTTGCTGGAAATGAGAACACCTTGAACCATGCCAAACAAAGCAGTTACTATAACTGCCCTAACCCCAAGTTTAGCACACATATCCCACTGGAAATTTTATTCTGGAGCATTTGCGAGGGCACAGATTCAGGGAAACGGGAAGCAATCGCAGGAATTCTCGAAGTGTCTTCAGGATGAATATAACATTCAGTGTCACCGAGCGCTTCCCTCCCCCGGTCTCACCTCCCTCCCTTCGCTCCTGCCACTCCCCTCTGCTGGCGCGGAGGAGCGCCTGGCGGCGCCGGGAACCAGCGCGGCGGGGGCGGGCGCGCTGAGCCCAGCCTGGGGGCAAGCCCGACACAGGTGGAGGCACCGAAAGGCAGCAGGCGCGGGGCAAACGGCGCAGCTGTGAGGTTTCCCTCCTGAACCGGCCAAGTCAGACCTACGTGTAGACCAGAAGGATCAAAAGGCCACGTAACCAGCGGAGCGGTTGCGCGCAGCCCAAATGTGCCCGGAGTTGCAGGTGAGTCGCGCCCCCCACCCACCAACCCCACGCCCGGTGTCCTACGGGGTGGCTTCCGGGGCCCCTGGGTCCCCTTCTAGTCTCACCTGGGCACTGGCTTGGGCTTCTCCTTTTACCGAGGTGACGTTACTATTTAACCTCCTGCCTCATCCCACGCGTGTTCTATTCCTCGTCTTTTTCTCTTCCCTTCTCCTAAAATGAGAGCTCCCCTTTGCCCAGAACACCTGCTCTCCAGGAAACTTGTCGGGGCAGAGATGGCTAAAAGGAAGTGTGCAAAGCACCCCGAGGCCAGATGGACGCCCAACGGGATGGGAGCTGGCAACGAGGCCCCTTAGTTCTCGGTGACTCACTGGGACTTCCATGAAAAGTCATCATTAATTATCCGTATTTCTCAACCAGGAGGTAAAAAACCCAAGAAGGGAGGAGGGAGAAGATGGAGCGTGAGTGACAATCAGGTTAGAATGAGGGTAAATCGGGGGAAAATGGTGCAGCCCGGTTGCCCAGAGCACCCTCCCCCACGTGCGAACACCCCCAGCGAACACTCCTCGGGGGGACCTTGAAGTCGAAGTGAAAGAACATCCTCAAGTTGGAAGGGTTGCAGACCCGGCGACCACTTTCTCTGCTGTTCGAACTTTTTGTCTCCTGCGGGCAAGAGGGAGTCTCCCCACTCCCTCGCTAGCATTCCGCGAAGAGTCACCTTCTCCCCTCCCTCCTCCCGCACCCTAGATCTCCCTCCTCCCTTACTTCCCCACCCCTCCACCCACCAAGTGGCGAGTCACTCAATCTGCACACCTCCTGGGCTGGGGATCTCAATTGCGAAGTTGGGAGGGGGTGCGTGCATTTGGGAAAAGACACCACTGGCACGCGGCTGCGCTGGGCTTAGACTGCACTTGGTCATTTCCTTAGCGCGACCCCTGCTCCCCTCTGGGTCGCCTAGCTCCCCCACGTGTGCGCTGCCACCGGGCACGCGGCCCCTAGCGCTTGGAGGAGGGACCAGCGCAGCGGCGGAGAGAGCAGGGGTGCTCCAGTGCCGAGGCGCCCTCTCGGGAGCCCGGGAAATCCCGGCTGCTACCGGGGGCCGTGCCACCGCCCTCGCAGTACCCAGGCTTCCGGCGCGTCCCCAACTTTGTGGCGCCCCCAGACAGCGGCGGCCAAGATGGATCTGCCTTCCAGCGGCCGGGCGCTGCTGGACTCGCCGCTGGACAGCGACTCCCTGGCCTCCCTGGACTCCAGCGTGTTTTGCAGCGAGGGTGAGGGGGAGCCCCTGGCGCTCGGGGACTGCTTCACGGTCAACGTGGGCGGCAGCCGCTTCGTGCTCTCGCAGCAGGCGCTGTCCTGCTTCCCGCACACGCGCCTGGGCAAGCTGGCCGTGGTGGTGGCTTCCTATCGCCGCCCTGGGGCCCTGGCCGCCGCGCCCAGCCCGCTGGAGCTCTGCGACGACGCCAACCCGGTGGACAACGAGTACTTCTTCGACCGCAGCTCTCAGGCGTTCCGCTATGTCCTGCACTACTACCGCACCGGCCGGCTGCACGTCATGGAGCAGCTGTGCGCGCTCTCCTTCCTCCAGGAGATTCAGTACTGGGGCATTGATGAGCTCAGCATCGACTCCTGCTGCAGAGACAGGTACTCCTGAGGCGCGCAGAGGCCGGTAGGGGAGGTGGGCGCGGTGTGGAAATGGGTATAGGTCATGAGTTCAGGCTGTGCACTAAGCCTTCTCTGCACCCAGGCCTAGGAATAGGCGTGGCCAATTCTAAGCTGACAGGTGAGGTGGAAGTGGGGCCTGGAAGTCAAATCGTCAACTTTTGAATAGAGCTTTTTGAACCTTCTTGTCCCCCATTTTTGCATGCTAATTTAATATTATGAGGGGAGGGAGGTCAGGCCCCCAATATATATTTGGCGGCTGAATAAATGAATTAGAAAAAGAATGTTCTAAAAGATGTGTGTATAAAGATGAAGGTTTTGGCTTGAAGCATTCTCATTCATCAAACCTAGAACACTAACTGTGAACTGTTTTAAATACAGAGGATAAAACAGTTGGAGAACTGCTTTACATACAAAGCAGAACTGCCTAAATACAGAGGATAAAAGATTGGTCCCTTGACTGAATGACTGTGGAACTTTGCTGTTATCTTGCTATTACTAGTGTTATCTTGCTATTACTATCATTTCTTCAAGAATACCTTTTCTTTACTCACAAAAAAGTTCCATATGGCAAACATCTGTTCTCGTTACCAGAAAGTGAGTAATAGAATACATTAATCCAAAGCAACTTTGCAATGCATACATCCTTTTGTATAAAGTTCCACCAAGAAAGTGTCACTTTAAAAAGAAATGAGACATTCTGAATACTATGGGCAAGAGACAACCAGATTAAAATATAAATAGACTTTTTCTGCATTTTACTGAAGTAAAAAGTTTGACTCCCTGCCAAGTTTAATTATCTTTTACTTCTGTAATTTAAGAAAGTTAGACTAATCATCAAGTTGTCTTCTCTAAAAGATACTTCAGAAGAAAGGAGCTGAGTGAAACTTTAGACTTTAAGAAGGACACAGAAGACCAGGAAAGTCAACATGAGAGTGAACAGGACTTCTCACAAGGATCTTGTCCCACTGTCCGCCAGAAGCTCTGGAATATTCTGGAGAAACCTGGGTCTTCCACAGCTGCCCGAATCTTTGGGGTCATCTCCATTATCTTTGTGGTGGTGTCCATCATCAACATGGCCCTGATGTCGGCGGAGTTAAGCTGGTTGGACCTGCAGCTGCTAGAAATCCTGGAGTACGTGTGCATTAGCTGGTTCACGGGGGAGTTTGTCCTGCGCTTCCTGTGCGTGCGGGACAGGTGTCGCTTCCTGAGAAAGGTGCCAAACATCATAGACCTCCTAGCCATCTTGCCCTTCTACATCACTCTTCTGGTCGAGAGCCTGAGCGGGAGCCAGACCACACAGGAACTGGAAAACGTGGGGCGCCTTGTCCAGGTTTTGAGGCTGCTCAGGGCTCTGCGCATGCTAAAGCTGGGCAGACACTCCACAGGTATTTCTATTTCATTGACACCTTTTAATTTGCCATTAGTTATCTGACTTCAGTACTAGGGAAGTGACTCTGAATTGATATTCGATTACCAACTTCAATGTTTTACCCAACCATGACCTCCAAAGAGGTTTTGGGAAGCAAAGCCTTGAAGTTGTTATCCCAGGTGTAGAGAAGATGCCGCTCATAGATTTTCTCCATGAGAAAAATGTTGACAAACAATTTGACCATTTATTAACAGCAATTTACTTGAACCCAGTGCCCAGATGTACAAAAATTAAAGACACTCTTCCTCTACAAGTTTCTAAACAACATGTGCATCAATGACATGTAAGATACACATAAGTTATATATGATATATAGGGCCATGAGTTAGTTTCTCGTCTTTGCCCAGTAAGTGCTTGCTACATATGCCAGCTCAAAGGGAAAACCAACCCTCTAGAGCCTTCTCTGGCCATGCAGAGAGATGACAGGGCACTGGTGGCCTTTCCTAAATTTTTGAAGAAGCAATGGAAATATCTTGCTTTGGAAAAAAGCAGAAGTCACTAATTAGATGTTTTAGCTACTAACTGATGATTTTATTGTCCCTAACCTGAAATGCATGAGAAAGAAAGGGTAATAGGAATTCCTTAGCTAGTTCTATGTCATAGTACCTTTGGAAATCTAAAAAATATTTTAAAAAATCTTTGTATAACACACACACAAACACATAATGTACATGAAAATTATAGTCAATGGCAGTGAAAAATCACACAGATCAATTAAAGGTGATTCTTACCTTCCCCAAGGGTAGTAGCTCTCAGTGGTTAGACCTGCAGCTGTTGGGTGTTTGGAGTACCTGTTAGTTGTCTTATGACAGGCTTAATGAAAATAAGAATCCCCATAAATCTTGAAATGCAGATCCTGAGCCCCTACCCTCAGAGAACTTGATATTAGATCTAGGAGGATACATTTTAACAAGCTCACAGGTGCTTTTGATGTAGGTGGTTCTTGGACCACACTTTGAGAAACACCAGCACTTATGCCATATTAATATAATAAATAGTAACACAAATACATATTAGTACAAACGAGTTGGTTTAAGATTCCTATTTACACCTTGTTTTCCTAGATATATACCTGACCAGCCACCTAAAAGAGGTTGATGGTACTTGTCTCTCCCTATAAATAGAGAGAGAAAATAACCTCTAATATGTTTCTTTTCCCCCCACATATCTGGGATAATTAGGACTTATCCTAAAATAATTTTGGTCGTGTGCTCTGCCAGCTAGTCTCACATACCAGGAATTTGATAATGGGGTTTCCAACAACTTTTATAAGTACCGCTCTTTGTTTTCTGACACACATAATGGGATGCTTTCTTTGAGTATTTATAAACTCTTCACAAGATTCAATTTAAAAACACCCAGTTAAGACTACATTTTTTCAAAAGAAAGGAAAATAATAGTAATTTCCACAATGTCACCTCTTCAAAGTTTTTCTCAGTCCTAAAACAAGTATAAAGTAAATAAAGGCTTACTTCATTAAAAATATATAAAGAATTGTGTATGTGACCATTTTATCTGTACATTTAGTAAAATGTAAACAGATGACATATTTCCTCATGTATTAATTATAAATAAAAATTGACAGGTGTTGTATAATAATGATTATTTGGCCAGACAGCCTAGGTTTGAATCCTGGCTCTGTAGCTTCACACTAGTTAGCTACCTGTCTGTGCCTCAGCCTCTTCATCTGCAAAATGGCATAACTATTACAGCATCATATGTAGAGCATTTTTTTGTGGATTCTCTGAGTTAAAAGATGTAAAATACTAGAAAGTCATCCCACTTTGTTTCTCTTTACAAAATTGTTTAGAACATTTAATCTTTAAATGAAAATGGTTTCCCAGACACATACTATGCTTCTCCTCATATGTTGTCAATTTCTTTCAGAAATGTAATTCCATATAGACACATCAAGGCTAGTTTTCTATAAAGGTATTCTGAAAGATATTTTTTTGAAGTTAAACCTCAAAGTTAACATTCATTGATCTTTAAAAATAGCTGGTTAATAATTCAAGAATATCTCAAAATTCGAAGAGCAAAATTCAAACTAATGAGAGTATGAATGGTATGCTAATGCATTTCAAACAGCCTCTAGTGAGTGAATAAAAACAACAAAAATTTATTCTAAGGGGTATTGCTTTGAACTTCTGTGACAATATCATTGTGGTATCAACATATGTTCTATCAGCATGATCATCCTGTTGCTATGACTTCAAAATGTAGATAAACTTTAAGAAGTATCTCTTTAGTAATAGGGAGGCTCTTTTATGGTAGATTCCAGTCCTAGTTCTATAATGGGCTCTTCTTACTCTCATTAGGGCTTAGTCTCTTCAAAGGTGGGATTGGTCTTTCTTGAGTCTGTTTCATAGGGGTTCGATAAATCCTAAGATCTGGGAATGAAAAATTCACCAATGCCTCATAGTGAGTAAATTCCTTAGTAGCTTCATTTCTTTCACCTTTTTTCAATGAAGGAATATCCTATACTCAAGTCTATCTTCTTATAGGAAAGCAGAAACTATAGGTGCTCAAGAGTGATAATTTCCTATAGCTTTGGTAGTAAGGACTAGGATTTCAATGGGTATCTTGGGCATTCAAGAACTTCTTCCTGTTACATCACCAAGAATGTTCCCTGAAGATATATGAGAGTTCTCATGCCAGTTTTGCCACCAATGCCTAACTTGCTTCTGTTTCTTCACTTCATTGCCATGGCATATATCTTTACTTATTCTGGCTCCTGATTGTGTTAAACTTCATCTGGAGGGTGAGAAAAGTAGACACATAAAATATAAAAAGACAACATAAATCTGGCTTAGAAAGTAGTGCTAAATTTATGCATTGAAATGCAGGTCTGACCAAATGAGCCCTCCATAAGCAACACTGAGAAAACATCTGCTTATACAAACTAAAGTATAAAACTGCTATCATATATCTTCTGCCTGCTTTTCAGTCTCACATCTCACCTTTTTATAAGCAATTAACAGGAGTTCAATAATTATGTAATGTATGTAATTATGTAAATGAATGAATGAATTTAATAGTATTTCTCCCTATCCTTCTCAGCCCAGTCCTATCAACTAGACTGTGAGCTTCCTGAAGACAAGGATTATGATTTAATCATCTTTGTGTCCCCAGAACATTGCTCAGAGCTGGGGACATATTAGGTGTACAGTGCATGCTTGTGGGTGGATAGCAAGGAGGGAAGGGGAAGAGAGGGAAGGAAGAGAGAAGAGAGGAGGGGTACTGATGACTGACAGCGGTTGTTCTTTTGCAGGGTTACGCTCACTTGGGATGACAATCACCCAGTGTTATGAAGAAGTCGGCCTACTGCTCCTATTTCTATCTGTGGGAATTTCTATATTTTCAACTGTAGAATACTTTGCTGAACAAAGCATTCCTGATACAACCTTCACAAGTGTCCCTTGTGCATGGTGGTGGGCCACAACCTCTATGACTACTGTGGGCTATGGGGACATTAGACCAGATACCACCACAGGCAAGATTGTGGCCTTCATGTGTATATTATCGGGAATCCTTGTCTTGGCCTTGCCTATTGCTATTATTAATGATCGCTTCTCTGCTTGCTACTTCACCTTGAAACTCAAGGAAGCAGCTGTTAGACAGCGTGAAGCTCTAAAGAAGCTTACCAAGAATATAGCCACTGACTCATATATCAGCGTTAACTTGAGGGATGTCTATGCCCGGAGTATCATGGAGATGCTTCGATTAAAAGGTAGAGAAAGAGCAAGTACGAGAAGCAGTGGGGGAGATGACTTCTGGTTTTAAATTCATTTTCAATGTATTTACAAAAGGTGTGTGTAATTAATTTGATTGATAAAGCCTTGATGTAGATGTCTGTATTCTGATGATGAACCTCTTTGAAGCACTACTTGTCTTAATTTTTGCTGATACATTGCTTGGTCTACTAGACTATTTTGCATCCTCTATAAAAACTGCACCTTATTTTGACATATTGAGTCTCAAAATAGCCAAATTAATATAGCCAAATACAATTAGGTCAATATAAACATGTCTGAATTGTCAAATATGAAATAATATCATTGTAATACATACAACAAAGTTAAAACTTTTGTGTACTACTAATTTTAGAAGTTTTTTGCACCACTTATTTTTTTAATGGTAGTTAAGCTGCATTGCCCAGATAAAAGACAAGTGAACATTTAAGAAACACTGAATAACTTTGCTATTTAAGGATATTCTTCAAGTATACAAATTACTCCTTTCCCCATCAGTTAAAGCTGTTGAATATAACAATTAGCTTTGCAAGAGAAAGACCTTATTTGATAGTCAGAGATTGTGATGATTCTTTCTAGGGCAAATCTCTGATCACAAATGAACTGAACTCTGTATCTCATCATTACTATTGAAGGTTGGAATCCCAAAACTGCCTAGACTGCAGTAGATGAGTCTGTCCAAAGACTTTGAAAACTGCACATCTTCATTCTCCCAAATAAGTGCAATATGTGAAGTATAAAGCAGCATATTTCTTAGTACTTCATGAAAACCAGATGGTCTTTAAAATGTCTCTTTATGGATGTATTGTTCAAGTTATGTCTTTAAAGTCATGAGGAAGTAAAGGTGAAATAGTGAACATCCTAAATTTATCATTAAAATTATTAACATTCTTATTTCATAAAATGAAAATGATATGTTGAATGACACCACTAAATGAACCTGAAGATCTTTCACTTGTTAGCAAAAAAATATTATGGACAACTTTCTGACTGTTGAGGTAAATACCAAATGTTCAAATTTTGACAGCTTTTGACATTCATAATAATAATAAAACTCCCAGACATTTTGTTATATAATTAAAGCCAAGAACTCTAAAGCTAAAAATTAGCTCATGATTCCCAATGTTTTAATAAATGAGATTCTAAAAATTAAGAATAACAAGAAATGGATCACTTTAATACCTGCATTTTCAATGTGGGTAAAAGAACCTCCAAGGGAAGAAAAATTGGTTCTTAGGGAAAAAACTCTTACTCTTTTTACATATAAAACACAGATGTATATTTGGTGCACAAGCATATATATAGCATATCTGTGTTATTAAAATTTCATGGAGTGGAAATTAGAGAAAAAAAAGGACAGAAGGCTCTTTGCCAGGGGTGGATGATGTTAAGAAACATTGAGAAACACTGCTTTCATATATGGTTATAACATATTTTATCAACTCTGTTTAAGATATTGTTATATTATGAACTACAATGAAAGAAAGGTGCCAGTGAATTGTAAGATGGAATTTACTATAACATGCATCCGGATTTCAGATATGAAAAAATTCAAAATAAGTATCTTAAAAATCAATGAAATATCACATGTACTACCTCTTGTTTTCTGGTATGCATGCTTAAGCTCTGAAAACATTTTCACTGATGGCATGAGTTTTAGATTGTGTGCTAAAGTACTTTAATCCATTTGACCTGTTTCCACTTCTCCTAAATATTATGAAAGATTTAGTAGATATGAATACTAATAAAATAAATATTTTCTTTTTTACACACAAACATGGGTACTAGATTATGGCACAAGACCACTAGTCTTAGAACAAATTCCACTCAAAAGCTGAAGAAGAAGTAGAGGTTAGACATGGAAGGCAAACATTCTCTGACTTTTCTAGAACTTTCCCTAATAACAATAGTTACTCTGATCCAGAACTATGCTCTGAACTCATCATATATCATTGCCTCCTCAAAATAACTCTATTATATAATTACTACTTATATAAATGTTCTTAAATAAACATTTTGTATTTATTAATTCAACAAATTTTTTTTTTTTTTTTGAGTTGGAGTCTCACTCAGTCACCCAGACTGGAGTGCAGTGGCCACTCCCGGCCACCGCAACCTCGACCTGCTGGGCTCCAGCGATCCTTCCGCCTCAGCCTTCCAAGTAGCTGGAACTACAGGCGAGCGCTACCATGCCCGGCTAATTTTTTTTTATTTATTGTAGAGATGAGGTCTCGCCAAGTTGCCCAGGCGGGTCTCGAACCCACGGGCTCAGGCAATTCACTCACCTCAGCCTCCCAAAGTGCGGGATTACAGGCTGAGCCACCGAGCTCAGCAACAAATATTTATTAAGGACCTTTCTATATACTAGACCCTAGAGAGTCTTTGTTAAACAAAACCAGGTCCTGTTCTCTTGTATTTAATATACTATTTGAGGGTCTGAAGGGAAGATCAACAACAAAACTGAGACATTAAAAGACATAAACTTGCCTAATTTCACACAACCTGTGGATGGCAGAGCCAGGACTGAACAACCTGCCTTACCCCAAAAATTCTATAGGTTTTATTCTTCCCACACAACCTGTGTGTAAGGATTTATTTTGTAAACATGCAAGCCAACTTCTTGGGCTTGGAGAGGTTTGATATGCCTTAAGTAAAATATCAGCTTATTCTCAGAGATGAAATGGTGCTTTTAAGGAACAGTTGTGGTGACACCTTATAGTCATTATTAGATAAGAAATATATTATCTTTAGAATAAATAATAGTTGGAAAACTAAAAACTGTATCTATGTATAGTATATATAAACTGTGTGTATGTATATATGTATTTTTTAATCAGAGAGGATTCTAAACACATTCTCCACAAATGTGGTATGTTAGCTGTACAAATGTCAAGATATAGACTTTTCAAAAGAAATTTTAAAACATCATTGTTTAGTCATCTTTACTGTTATATAAAATATTAGTGTACTTATTCAACAGATGTTGAATAAGCAAACCAAATTTAGTTTGTTTAAGTAGCAGGTCAAGGCAGGAAATCTGCTAATTTTTTATTTCATCGTTTTAAAAACATTGGATATTTTTATAATCTAAGAATTATTATTATAAAAGTATTTAAATAGTTTAGAAATATAACATAATAAAATTATTGTCTTTCTCTAAGCTATTTAAAGAACACTAATCAGAAGCATTTAAATGCACATAGGCAATGCTTAAGTACCATAAAGGGCAATTTTAATAAATCACTGAGGTATCTCTAATAAGAGTAACATAGTATTTATATTTTATTGAGTTTTTTCATATAGTATGTGTATACAGGGAATTGTTGCATTTAGTATTAAGTATAATCAATGTTATGTACAAAAGAGTTAACTAAGGTAGACATTTTAGTTGTGTGTTTCAATGTGAAGTTCTTACTCTGATTAAAATCTTTAACTAGCTGTTGCAAAAAATATATTTTCTGACCCAATTTAAGCAAAACATTATCATTGGGTAAATTTACTACTTTGACAAATATTTCCATTGATACATTTTGTTAACATGAGAAACCTCCTCTTTTGAAATATCAGCCATTAATATCTCTGTCTTATCAATCCTTTGGTTCAGGTCCAAGAAATCACAGGTTGGCAAACAATGGGTTCTCTGTGTGATTTTCCATTGCAAAGCATCATCGTTCCAAATCTCTCTCCAAAGCCATACTGATAATGGACAAAAAATATCACAGGGGAGAGCTTTACTCATTAACCCCACAGGCAATTGCTAACATGGTATGTCTTTTGGAGTGATGGAATAACTTTGATACTCATCATCCTTATGTTCTTATTTTCCTTACATTAAAATAACTCCTTTGCTTACACCCTCAACTCTATTTCCCCTCTCTTCCTTACTGGTATTCAGTTGGTAATACCTTAGCCCTAATAAAATCCAATCTAATGCCTGCTTGTGCCTGCCCCTGTAGAGCACATCATGCTCTACAGAAAAAAGACAATGCATGCTGACTGCTCTCACTTTACATTCATGACTACAACTTCCAATGGTTTCTTAATGCTTCCAGGCAATCTCATACAGCAGTTCATGAGTCCATTTACCCTCCTAGGATAAATAGAAGCCTCTAACGCCTCCCTTTGATTCCACTTTCACTCAAAAAATAGAATCAGAAGAAAGTTTTGTTGTTTTTTTTTTAACAAAAGTCAGCACCCACATTTATCCACCTACTTCCATCTGTGCCTATTCACTCTGCCTTTCCTCCCATTACAAGGTTGGACCATCCATCCACCCTTTCTCTCCAACTCTAAGATATTGCTTCAGAAAATTATTTCTCTTTTCTTTACTATACTATCACTTTTTTCCCTTCCTACTGGAAATTCCCATCAGTCTATAAACATGATTTTCTTTTTCCCATCTTAAAATTTAAAAACAGGTCCCTAAAGCTCTTTGCATCTACTTCATTCTCTAGAAAACACTCAAATTTTTTACTGTTTTTACAGCAAAACTCCTTGATAGCATTTTCTATATTCACTCTCTCCATTTCTGTAGTCACTGATTTCTTCCCCCAAATTTTTGTTGAAAATCCACTTAAGTCAGTCTCCCATCCTACATCTCCTATAAAACTGTTTACTTAAGATCAACAATGAGCCCTTCATTGCTAAATACAGGTGTCAATTCTCAGATTTCATATTGTCAGATACCTCAACAATATTTTGCAAGGTTAATTACTGACCCATCCTTGAAATACTTTCTTCATTGATTTCCAGTTCTTCATGCCCTCCTAATTTTGCTTCTTCTCCACTGTTCAGTCATCTCTTCTGGTTGAGGTAATCAATCAGGGCTTCATTTTCAGTCTTCTTCTCCTCTCTCTTTGCACATTCTCCTTGATAAAATCATATCACTTCATAGCTTGAATAAATATCATTGACACTCGGTCAACTCTCAAATTTCTGTGTCCAGACTAGAACTCTCTCATTTCCTGCATCTCCAGAATTGTGTGTGTAACTGCCTGTTCAACAAATATCTAATAAACTTCTCACAAATATCACATCCAATATCAAATTTCTTATGTTTCCCCAGAACTCTAATTCTCAAGTCCTCCAAGAAGCAGATGACAAAGCAAGTGATTATTGCAATACTCATTATGTACAAGACATTTATTGGGAAAAAAGCTTGTGATGGATAAAGAGAAGGAATCTAGAAAAGGCAAGAAAAATCTTCAGACTAGGACACAGAGCTGATGGTTGTGGAGAAGAGAGAGGAGGGAGGAGGACTAGGTAAGAAGAACCTCTGATTATAGCCTAGTTCTAAGAAACTTCAGGTGGGTTGATAGAGTGTTCTTGAGAAAGAGGCCCATTAAGAAGTTTCATGTCTATTAGAAACTGAACTACAGGTATACTTCACAGATATTGTGGTTTTGGTTCTAGACCACCATAATAAAGCAATTACCATAATAAAGTGAGTCACAGGCATTTTTTTGGTTTTCCATTGCACATAAAAATTATGTTACATATGCCTGTAGTTCTAGCTATTATAGTGGCTGAGACTAGAATATAGATTGAGTTCAGGAATTTGAGGTGACAGTGAGCTCTGATCACACCTCTGCACTACAGTCTTGTACACAGAGTGAGACTGTATAAAAAAAAGTTATGCTAACCTATACTCTAGTATATTAAATGTTCAACAGTATTAGGTCCAAAATACAATGTACATAATTTTAAAAATACTTTATTGATAAAAAATGCTAAGAATTATCTGAGTCTTCAGGGAGTCTTAATCTTTTTGCAGGTAAAGGGTCTTGCCTCAATGTTGACGACTGCTGACTGATCAGGGTTGTGGTTGCTGAAGATTGGGATGACTGTAACAATTTTTAAAAATAAAACAACAATGAAGTTTGCCTTATTGATTGACTCTTTCTTTCACAAAAGATTTATCTGTAGCCTGCAGTGCTGTTTGATACCATTTTACCCACAGTAGAACTTCTTTCCAAATTGGAGTCAATCTTCTCAAACCCTGTCACAGTTTTTTATTAACTAAATTTACGTAATATTATAAACCCTTTGTTGTCATTTCAACATTATTCATTCATCACCACCAGAAGTAGATTCCATCTCAAGAAACTTCTATCTTTTTGCATTCATTAGAAGCAATTTCTCATCCAAGTTTTATCATGAGATTGCAACAATTTCAGTCACGTCTTCAGGCTCCACTTCTAATTTTAGTTCTCTTGTTATTTTCATCACATCTGCAGTTACTTCCTCTCCTGAAGTCTTGAAACCTTCAAAGTCATCCATGAGGGTTGAAATCAACTTCTTCCACATTCCTGTTACAGTTGATATTTATACCTCTTCCCATGAATCAAAAATGTTTGTAATGGCATCTAGAATAATGAATTCTTTCCAGATGGCTTTCAAATTACTTTGTTTAGGTTCACCAGAGGAATCACTATCTAAGGAAGCTTTGGCCTTATACAATGTATTTTTTAAATAATAAAACTGGAAAGTCAAAATTACTCCCTGACCCATGGGCTGCAGAATGCACTTTCAATGAGTAGTAATATTTTGAGAGGAATCTTTGATTCTTAACAGTAGATCTCAATAGTAGGCTTAAAAGATTCAGTAAATTATAATATGAACAAACATGTTCTGCTATCCAAGCTTTGTTGTTCCATTTACGAAACATAGACAAAGTAGATCTAGCACAATTCTTAAGGGCATTAGGATTTGGGATATGGAAAATGAGCATTGGCTTCCATAAAGTCACCAGCTGCATTAACTCTTAACAAGAGAATCATTCTGTCCTTTGAAGTTTGAAGCCAGCTATTGGCTTCTCTCTGATATGAAACTTACAGTCACCAGTTGCATTAGCTCTTAACAACAAAATCATTCTGTCCTTTTTTTTTTTTTTTTTTTTGAGTTGGCGTCTCACTCCGTCGCCCAGACTGGAGTGCAGTGGCCGCTTCCGGCCACCGCAGCCTCGACCTGCTGGGCTCCGGCGATCCTTCCACCTCAGCCTTCCGAGTAGCCGGAATTAC
>CAUYQG010118675.1:0-18739 GCA_963574415.1 Tarsius wallacei | reverse complement strand
TGGTCCTAAAATAAAATGATAGGCAAAAATTTTATCAGAGATATCTAAGGCCTCCTTCCCTCCAGACTTTCTTTCATCTGCAAATAAGCATGCTGGGTCTGGTGCTAAATTATTTTTTGGAGTTGGAGTCTCACTCCATCGCCCAGGCTGGAGTGCAGTGGCATGCTCAGGGCCTCCCCAGCGTCGACCTGCCTAGGCTCCGGTGATCCTTCCACCTCAGCCTTCCAAGTAGCCAGAACTACAGGCGTGCATGCTACCACGTCCAGCTAATTGTTTTTTTAAATTGTAGAGATGAGGTCTCATCATGTTGCCCAGGCTGGTCTCAAACCCACAGGCTCAGGCAATCCTCTCGCCTTGGCCTCCCAAAGTGCTGGGATTATAGGCTTGAGCCACTGCACCCACCTGGTGCTAAATCTTAATATTTCCAAATGCTTCTCCTTTGAGGCAAGCACTGGAAATGACTTTAGACCAGAGAGGTCATATTCTATGACTAATAGTGCTTATTGCTGACAGAGTGGGTAGCAAAATTGTGTGTCTGGAGCACATGAAAATGTTGGTTGTAACATGTTCCCTAATCATAAAGACAAAGCTTCTACTCCCTACCCCCAGGAATGATGGATAACTGATGCTGGGCTAGCATTCACTCTGTATACAAGGGAGTATATGAAACTGGCTAAAATACAGAAGCAAATGGTGTCCTATAGTGCACAACGGACAACACAAGATTGCCATCCCTGAGAGAAAGGAAACTCACAAGATAAGTCACACAATTAGTCAGTTCTTTTCTTGGGGAAAATTTCCCAACCACAGCACATAGCTGGAGTCTGAGCAGACCTTGGTAGGTCTGCTGAGTAAGAAGACAGAGATCAGAGTGTTAGGAAGCTAATATGGCTGCATCTGTAGGGCAGAATATTGGAGAAGAGGATGCTGTGCAGAGGAGACTGGAAGTTCTAGTGGGAGTCTTCCACAAGTCTGTACTCAAGGGCTGTGCTGTACACAAGCAGAGAAAGAACACCTCACCCAAGGTGTACAAGATAGCAGTTGCAATAGGGTTGAGGCAGAAACAGAGATACCAGAGGTTGAGAAAAGTAGTGCATTGGGGGCACTACATGTTACAACTGATGTTTCCATGTGCTCCAGACACACAATTTTGCTACCCACTCTACCAACAATGCACTACTGATCTCATAAACACCTTGCTAACGTTCTAGGCATCCAGCTAAGACATTAGAATGGCTGTCCCTTAGAAGCAAGAATCAGGCCCTAAAGTAAGGTCCTAGACCCACCCTAACAAAGCCTAAAACCAAACATTGACAAGATCTTCAGAGAAAACAGAATTTGGAGGTTGAATTACACCAAATGAGAGAAGCTTTGAAAACATGTTGGACTTTCTACAGATCTGTACAAGCCTACACAAGTTCAAGGTGACTAGCCAGTAACTGAACTGCCTACTAAAAAAGAAATAAATACTCTTCTGAGGAAGATAACAAAATCCAGTGTCTCTACACTATATTATCTGAAATGTTCAGCATTTAATAAAATATCAATAGACATACAAAGAAATGGGAAAATATGATAGAACCAAATGAAAATTCTAGAACTAAAAAGCATAATAATCAAAATGAAAAATGCCTAGATGAACTTAACAGTAGGTGGCAGGCTAGGCTTGGTGGCTCAGCCTGTAATCCCACGCTTTGGGAGGCTGAGGTGAGTGGATTGCCTGAGACCGTGGGTTCGAGACCCACCTGGGCAACTTGGCGAGACCTCATCTCTACAATAAATCAACAAATTAGCCGTGTGTGGTAGCGCGCACCTGTAGTTCCAGCTACTTGGAAGGCTGAGGTGGAAGGATCGCCGGAGCCCAGCAGGTCAATGCTGCAATGGCCAGGAGCGGCCACTACACTCCAGTCTGGGTGACAGAGTGAGACTCCAACTCAAAAAAAAAAAAAAGAAAAAAGAAATTATCCAATCTGAAGAACTGACAGAGAGATTGGAGAAAAGTGCACAGAGCCTCAGAGATCTATCCTCTGGGCCAATATCAAGTGGTCTAACATGTGTATAACTAGAGTTCCAAGAGAAGAGAGAATGTGATAAAGGAGAAAAAAAAGTGAAGACATAGGTTCCAAAAGCATCTTAATTTTATGAAAAACAATAACTTCCAGACCAAAAAGAAACTCCATGAACTCTAAGCAGTATAATAGTGGAGTTCACTCTTAGATGAGATCAATAATTCACTTAAAACACTGACATGTTTTCACATGGACAAATCTTTTGCCTGATCTCCACCAGACTGGTCTGAAGAGTTTTAAATGGTTTGGACTTTGGGGAGCAAGTGGAAGAGAAAGAAAGAGTTAGCTTGTCATTGATTAACACTGTCATTCGTAACAGAGAGGAAACTGGAGACGCTTGGTAGACATGTGCTGATCAAGCTATCAGTTAGATTATGGAGAGGTTACACGTTCAGTTCCACAGTCTGGTTTTGTGACTTGACCCCTACAAATTAATCATCCTCCTGCAGAGAAAGCATGCACAGTGGGACTTCCTCTTCCCTGGGAGGAACCTTCATGCATCCACAAGTCCTCCCACCTGCGAGGCTTTTGGTGTAGTGGTTAAGATAGTTTTTCATGGAGTTAGACTGCCAAGGGTGAGATCTCAGTGTGGCTACTGGTTAGCCATGTCACATACTTAATGACCCTGAGTCTATCTCCTTAAAGAAGGAGTTGGAATACCCACATCAGATGGTTTTGTGAGAATTAAGTGAGATCCTATTGTGTGTAAGGCAGATTTTCATAGGAGAGAGAGGGTGAGGATAATGGGTTGTGAGGTCTGAAAGTGGGTGTGAGAAAATCACTTTACACACAGTCAGTTCTCTCTGAGTTGCAGAATAGCATAGAGTTAAGAACATGGACTCTAGGGTCAAATTGTAAAGTTTTTGTTAGGCAAACTTAAGCTCTCTGTGCCTCCGTTGATTAAACTATGAAGGAGATAATGTTAGTACCAGCCTTGTAGGGTGGTTGTGAGGTTAGCAGGAGTTATCTATGTAAAATGCTTGGAACAGCAGGTGGTACATCACGTATTTCTCAGGTATGGCCTGAGAAATGGTGAACACTGTGTTGGTGTGTGCACAGATGAACTGGAAAGAGGAGAGTGGGGTGGATGCAGGAGATTTCATGTTCCCCTTAGTGTCAACCCTGCTTGCATGTGGCTGTGTCCTCTTGCCATGGTCCTGGTAGCATGGTACTTACACCACAAGAGCCCATAAAGAATGGCTGAAACAAGAAAGAAGTCTATTCTCTAGGTGTATGAATGGCCTATAATGTACAGTAGAGTGGGATGCTATCTGGCATGGCGACATTGGCTTGTTGCCAAGACACAATGGGCTGGCGGCCCCGGATGACAGAGAAGAGTCTGCTGGGCAGGATCTACATTGATCTAAAGGTCAGTGTTCATTCTTTCCCACCAATGCTGACATCCCCTGTCCAGCATTGCTGGGAGGTGCTCCCCTCCCCCAGCCTGACATCTCTGGGTAGGACTCCTGTGCGCTGTGAGCTCTGGGCATTTCCCTGTTGGACTGAGCAGGATCTGAATCCCAGGCCCACTCTCTGCTTCTAGTTCTGACCTGTGAGGCCACACAGAGCGCATCCTGTACTCTGCTGGAGATGCTTGAATGTACTTGGGACACCCACCAATAGGCAGGAGCCTTGGGAACAGGATTCCTCCCAGCTCTAAGCACGGTCTCAAAAGCAGCGTGATGAGCTAGGAAGGCCATGGACTGCACCGCAGCGAGACTTCACATTTATCTATGTGCAACTTACTCTGTAATTGGTAATGACTTCTGCGTAATCATATGTGTGCTTGGGAATTCTTCTGAAGTGAGAAAAACCCAATCCACAAATCATTTCTAAATGGTGATAAAATTTTCATGAGTACTACATTTAACAATTAATGAAGTTAACATATGCATGCGTCTCACAGACACGAAACATTTATTAATTATGATTTTGCAGTTTTCTTTTCATGTATTAGAGCTTATAATTTTTTCCCAGTTCTTAAAATTTTCCATGGTCCCTGGAAAAGCACACAGGCCCTTGCGTACAGTGTCCAAGGGATAGAATGACTGTGACCTCTGTCTGTTGGCTTATGGATGAATTTGATCCTACCAATGCCATTATGTCCAAGGTGCCATGTCACTGTACCCAAGAGAACTCTTTCCCTCTTGTTCCTAGTTCTGCATTAAGGGCAGAGCTTTTCAGATGTGGCAAGACTGGAGGATGAAAGGACTAGGAAGACAGGAATAAATGAATATTTAAAGAACCTCCTGTGAACAAGCCCCTGCTCGCCCATTCAGTTAAAAGTTTAACAAGCCCCTGTTGTGTGCCAGGCCCTGTGCCATAAACTGGCAAGAAGAAGCAGACAGAGCCTCAGTCAAGTCCATCCACAGGCCAGGGAGGTGAGCTTCATTGTCTCCTTCTACATTTTACAGTTTGGGAACTTAAGGCCCTTGGGATTAAGTGACTTGCCTAAGGTCACACAGCCCCAAAGAGTCAGAGCTGGCAAATGCAAGCCCAGGTGCTTGGAGCCCATATACTGCTCTCTGCCATTCCCCACTGCGTGGAGCGCTTAAATCTCTCTATTTGCAAAGCTTTTCCTTCAATTACCTTTCAGGATTATCCTATTCTAGCATTCTCACTGGTGCTCAACTAGACCAAGAAACTTGATTTGATTTGGTGGGGACACAGATGGCAGAGCTGGGTGGAAAGAAAGGAAAGTATAACAAATGCTGTTTTCCAAAAGATAATCTTCCAGCATGTGAGATGAAATCAGATTAGTATCTCAGATGACAAATCTGAGCAAGTCTTAATAGGTATTTTAAAAATTAATGGGAAAGTGACTGATACTTCTACAGCCACTGATAAAACTGATTCACGTCTCCATTATTTCAAAGCGAATTTCTACCAGCCATATCATTTCTTCATCAACACGGGGAAGCAAACCTCTGAGCTTTCCACTCAGCTACCTGCTCGGCAGCCCTCCACCCCCACCCCAGGTATCCACAGGTACCCAAATTCCACGTGCCTAAATCAGCTTCTCCCTAACCGGCACCTCCTCTTGAATTGCCCATCAGGGAGCTGTCGAATCATCTCGCTGAGAAAGGCAGGGAGGCAGAGAGGCCTCCCTGCCTCCCCCTGTCCCAGATCTCCACATTCATATAACTCTCCAACCTGCACTATGATGCCTCTTTCCGGCACTGACTTCTGCTGTCTTGGCAAGCTCCAGGGTCACCAGGACTCCTGCGTGGACTGCTTCTGTCCTCCCTGCCTCCTTTCCCACCCCACAAGGACCCAGGCCTCCTCCCCCACAGTCAACCTCATCTGGTCCAAAGGAAGACCTGATGGCATTGTTCGCCCACAGGCGGCTCTGCCACTTACAGGATAAAATCCAAGCTCAGGAACAGTGGCTCTTGTCTGTAATCCCAGCACTTTGGGAGGCAGAGGTGAGAGGATTGCCTGAGCCCAGGGGTTTGAGACCAGCCTGGGCAGCATGCTGAGACCTCCTCTCAACAATTAAAAAATTAGCCGGGCACAGAGCGCGCCTGTGGTTTCAGCTACTTGGAAGTGGCTGTGAGCACACCACTGCACTCCAGCCTGGGTGACAGAGTGAGACACTGACTCAAACAAACAAACATACAAACAAACAAAATCCAAGCTGGTCAAAAGGCACCAAGGCCCTCTGTACTCTTTCTCTCCTGCTTTCTCCCTCTTGGAATCCCTGCTTCACAGTCCACACTCTCCTGACACTGTCTTCCCTGATCCCTGCAAGCACAGAGCGGCTTTGCCCCACGTTTGCCTGGGCTTCTGTCTTTGCTCTGCTCAGAGCTTCCATCCTGTCTTTGGGTGGTTAATTCATTGTCACTTATCTTTTAATATTTAGCTCAGATGTCATCTCCTTCAGGAAGCTTTGCCTGCAATCTAAGTGCTCTTTTTTGAAGCTTTCCCCCTGCAGGCTTGCATATTCCTGCATATTCTGTTGAAATCCCTCATATACCTTCATATATTTATCTAAATGGACCATATGTTAGTAGAGCCAAATTGACCTTAAGGTTTTTCAAGATAAAAGAAACTATTTGTGCCAAAACAAATAATGACTCAAAAATTATGCATTGAACCCAAACTATTAGAGAGAATTTGAAGGCTGTGGTGACAGTTTTCAATGCTAACTGCCAATTAAAATCACCTCCAGGCTGGGGCAATGGCTCACGTCTGTAATCTCAGCACTTTGGAGACAGAAGTGAGAAGATTGCCTGAGCCTAGAAGTTCGAGACCAGCCTAGGAAACAAAGCCAGATCCCATCTCTATTTAAAAAAAAAAATCACCTCCAGGCTCATAACTTTACCAGTGCCTTGATCCCCACCCTGGGATTCTGACTGGTCTCAGAGATCAGTATTGTAAGTCTGATGCATGTCCTAGGCTGAGAAACACCAGATTGCAGTAAATTAGCTCATCAGCTCCCAGACATAAGGGTCAGGTCTGAAGAGGGTCATCCGATCCCAACGGGAGAGTTTTGAAATGGAAACACAGTATGGAGTGGAAAGCTGAAAGTCTTGACTCGCTAGCTGTGTGGCTGTGAGCAAGTCATACAATAGGTTATTTAATTAATTTATTTTATATTTTAATTTTTTTTTTCATTTGGAACCTCACTCTGTCACCCAGGCTGGAGTGCAGTGGCACGCTCATGGTCACCCCAGCGTTAACCTGCTAGGGTCCGGTGATCCTTCTGCCTCAGTCTTCCAAGTAGCCGGAACTACAGGCGCACATTACCATGTCTGGCTAATTTTTGATTTATTGTAGAGATGAGGTTTCGCCAAGTTTTCTGGGCTGGTCTCGAACGCGCGGGCTCAAGTAATCCACTTGCCTTGGCCTCCCAAAGTGCTGGGATTACAGGCTGAGCCACTGAGCCTGGCCTATTTTACAAAGGTCCATTCTTTGTAAATGAGGCTCTCTTGCAGGTTGCTGTGGGGATTAAATGAGATGATCTTTGCAATGATAGTGTCAATATTAGCAACATTCTGTCTATTGTGAAGAGTGATAAGCCTTGGCAAAGACCCACTCACCACGGTTTGACTCTCTACCATATACACTTGGTTCCATTTGTAGAATGGCTTGAAATTCACTTTGTGATTTGGACTATCTCATCATTAAAGGGTCTGTGTATTTGTTTTCACATCTGTCTCACTGGGGATTGGAACCTGAAAACTTTTTTTTTTAATTGGTTGTGAGCTCTAACTATATCCCCAAAATAAAATGAGTACCTAAAAAGGAAGATGAATCGTTTGGCAGTTGCTGGACCAACTGCTCTTAGTGAGATACAGGCTTTCCAAGAAGCAGAGAGTGGATGCCCTGGGGTCCATCACTGCATCAGAAAACATTTGGGTCCCTTAGGTCAGGCACTGCTGGCCATGATGGCTGGCTCATTTTACGGTGGCCTTGGTTGGGACGTCTGTTGCAGGCAGCCTAAGCAAGTCAAAGGAAAGGAATGTTACAGTTGCCCTCGGGAATTCGTGTTATTGTCAGTCTCGCAATATTTTGGCAATTCCTGGAAATTGTTTGGTGTGTGTATTCCTCTTGGCCCTCACATTACTCAAAGACAGAGAAAGCCACGCAACAGTGTAGAACCTGTAACCCATGCTGGGATTCACCTTGCTATTGGTTCCCAACTCTCTCAGCTGGGGGAGTTACATGCATTTCACAGAACATTTTTAAAAATGCAAAATAAAGGCCCAGCATGTGGCTCATGCTTGTAATCCCAGCACTTTAGGAGCCTAAGGCAGGAGGATTGCTTGAGCCCGGGAGTTCAAGACCAACCTGGGGAGCATAGCAAGACCTCATCTCTACCAAAAATAAAAAAATTAGCTGAGTGTGGTGCGTGCCTGTAGTCCCAGCTATTTGGGAGGCTGAGGCAGAAGGATCACCTGAGCCCAGGAGGTTGAAGCTACCGTGAACTGTGATCATACCACTTCACTCCAGGCTTGGTGACAGAGTGAGACCATTATTAAAAAGAACAAAAGTCAAAATACCAATTTATTTCTCCTCAGGGCTTGCTCCAAGTGCCTCTTTACTTTCAACAAAGTCTTTGGCTACTTCTTCTCTTTCCCGTCACTTTTACAAATTATTCTTATTTTCTATTTGTTTCAGCTATTTCTATCCTTAAGTTTTTCTCCTTTTATCTGTTTTCATAACAAAATAATATATTGATGTAAGACATATGTGACAAGGGCAATAAATTAGATAGCTTAGATGAAATGAATACATTCCTAGAGAAACACATACTATTGAAGCTGACCCAAGAAGAAACAGAAACTCTAAATAAACCTATAAGAAGCAAGGAGTGGATAATAATAATAATAATAATACTCATAATAAAAACTATCCACAAAGAAAGCTCAAGACTGGATGGCCTTACTGGTGAATTCTTCCAAGTCTTTAAAGAATTAACATCAATTCTTCACAAACTCTTCCAAAGACAGAAGCTGAAGAGTACTCACTTCTCAACTCATTCTGTGATGCTGTACAAGCTATGGCTGCCATGTTTCTTGGCTCTGACTCCCTCCTCTACCTTGGGGAGGTGTATCTCTCTCTCTCTCTCTCTTTCTCTTTCTCTCTCCATTCGCCATTGCCTTGCAAAGATATGGTCTGACCACGTGTTCTTTGAGCTATGGCCAGGACAAGTTTTCCTAAGCTTTGGTCCCCTCTACCTTGGAGAGGTGAATCTCCTCTCTCTCTCATTTACTTTCTAAATAAACTATATTTTCCAGTATAACTTCTGTGCAATTCTTTGCATCTTTCACACAGCAGCAGATCCCCTGATGACAACACCAGACGAAGACTTCACAAGAGAAGAAAACTCCAGACAGTATCTCATAGGAATATAGATGTAAAAATCCCCCACAAAATACTAGCAAGTAGAATCCAGCAACATATAAAAAAGATTGTATACCATGACCAAGTGGGATTTGTCCCAGAAATGCAAGAAATATGAGACCAATAAGAAAAGCAATGCACAATCCTCCTCTCAGGGGAAGTTTTAGTGTGAGGACCTGAATGTAGCATATGCTCGAGTCCTGTGCCAAGTGCTGGCCTACTCAGTTTTGGGTCTTCTGGTCAGGGCATGTGGAAGGAGAGGAAGGTCACAGTGTTTACCCTCTTCTAGGAGGAGGGGAAGCTCTTTCCTGTGCATGAGGACTGAAATGTTGTCTCTGCCATCCTAACTTACTGCAAAGTTCAGTGATTCGCAAACAGCTCAGAGCTGGAAGGGGCTTTAGATGCAAATGAGTCCCAGCTTTTGTTTTGCAGATGAGAAAAACCAGAGGACAGAGATGTTACTTGAAGTCAGGGAGCTAACTAGAGGGAACAAGAATTGGAACTCTCCTTTTCTGGCTCCCATCCTGGGCTCTTGCCCTCCCTGTGTTATATCCCGTTGTTGTCTAGCTGCTTGGAGAGGATACAGTTAATCTGGCTGACCTTGCCGCTCATGGATATCAGGGAAATAATAATAATAATAAATAATAGTAACATTAACAGCAGCTAACACTTGTATAGTGCTTACCTTGTGCCAAGATTTAAATGCTTTAGATTGTATTAACTCACGTAATCCTCACAGAAACCCTACAAGGTAAGCATATCAATGTTCCTATTTTATGGATAAAAACACTGAGGCAGAGAGAGGTTGAGCACTTGTCAAGGTCACTCATATAGAATGTGGCAGCAGTCTGACCCTGCACAACGAATCCCCACCCCCTATTTTCCTCTTCAGGAGAGGGACAAGGAAGGCATCTTATAGCCTGGTGGCCAGCTGATGAGTCATCATGTGAAGAGATGTTGCTAGAGTTACAGCTTTCTTTTTTTTTTGAGTTGGAGTCTCACTCCATCTCCCAGGCTGGAGTCCAGTGGTATGCTCACGGCTACCCTAGCATGGACCTGCTGGGCTCAGGCAATCCTTCTTCTTCAGCCTTCCAAGTAGCTGGAACTACAGGCGTGCATTACCACACCTGGATACTTTTTTGACTTTTATTGTAGAGATGAGGTCTCGCCAAGTTGCCCAGGCTGTTCTTGAACCCGTGGGCTCAGGCAATCCCCTCACCTTGGCCTTCCAAAGTGCTGGGATTACAGGTTTGAGCCACCATGGCCGGCCGGAGTTATAGCTTTCTTAATGTTTTGTGTCTGATAGACAGAAGGTAGACCCTGGTACTCACTGATGTAGGGCTCCCTTATCTTGGAGTCCATGGGATTTAGGAGGAGACTCTGATCCAAAATTGCATGTAAAATGTCATGTGTCTGAGCTCACCGGGCACAGATTTCACAAAGGCTGAAGTGTGACCATACTGCGTGGCTCCTGAGAATGTGAGCCCTGCTCGTTTCCTTATATCCAACAGTGCTTTCGGAGCTTCTCTTAGAAGTTTCCAGAGAGATCTGTGCATGCCTGAGTAAAGGAATGAATGACGCTTTCTCCCCTTTGTGTGTGTGGGAGGGGATGTGCTGTCCACTTACACTTGGGTGTGCATGCCAGAGAGGGCACTGTTGGCCTGGGCAGGTAACCCAGGCCACAGGTCCTTACTCTATCCTACCATGATTCTGTAGGCCCTTGACCCTGGTCAGTACTAACAAGGCTCCACTCTAGTCCAGAGCTTCTCCTGAGCACACCGACCTGATGGGTGTGCAGTGGCACAGGGGCATCGCATGCAGCTCTCTCCCTGGGTGCCCATACTCGGTTTTCATAGCCTCAAGCTTCCTGCCACAGTACTCAAGCTTGCTCAGGAATGAGCAGCGGCCTTAAAAACATCCCTGCTCGAATTGTACAATAAGGAATTAGCAACAGGCAACCGTACACTGTGACAATTTCTTCTTAACCTCTGTGGTGTCCTCTTCAAACTACCCTCAGGGCATCACAGCCTAGTGCCTTGAGGGGCGCCAGTTAGTTGGGAGGTGGCTTCCCATGGCAACACACAAATATACCCTAGTTATTTCTGCCATGCCACAGTGGTGTGTGCCCTTAACTGATGTCACTGTGTAGTTGTTAGACTGAATGGACTCCAGAGGTGAATCAGATTAGCCAGATGGAGTAAAATGACACCCCTTCCTTCATTAAACCGGCTCTCTCTGATGACCACAAAGACACACAGGAAGCGCTCAATAAATGTTTGCTGGATTCATGAATTGTGCCCTATCCAATCTCATTGTAAGTGGCTTCCTGGTGACAGCACCTTTAAGATAGCCTTTGTTTATTTTCTAAATCTGGAAAAAGTGTAGAGCTTGGTGAGACCAGCACCCAGTAGAGCTTGGTGAGTCCAGCACCAAGTAGAGCATGGTGAGACCAGTCCCATGGAGAGTTTGGTGAGACCAGCACTACATAGAGCTTAGGGAGATGAGGATTGTGTCGACCTTGGTGAGATCAGTACTACATAGAGCTTGGTGAGATTAGCACCGTATAAAGCTTGGTGACAGCAGCACTGTCAGATCCACTGTGTGGATCTTGTTGAGGTCAGTATTGTGGGAGTCACAGGGTAAGACTAACATAAGTGCGTTTAGATAAGGACAGGGACAGTTGCCATCAGTGGTCTCTTCCAACGACGGTACTCATTGCTTTCTTCATGTATCTGCTCACAGGCTGTCCCTTGACTGTTGGCTCTTTGAGAGGGGGTGGACTGCACCCTAAACCCGTATCCCATCACCTAATCTAGTCCTCAATACACAGTGGGAACTCCAGTAGAGGTGCAGAAAGAATGAGAGGTTATGCACACTGTGCAAATACACATGCACATCAGAGAAATGATTAGCGTACACCATGGTTGGAATTCTGGTGAACTCTGTCTTTACAGGACATTTCCTGGCTCCTGCAAACAGACAGGAAAGCCTTCTGAGCATGGACATCCTTGCCTTTAGGAGTGAAGGAGTGCAGTATGCAAAGTGAACATGGGCGTTAGTCATCGGACCTGTTTGGGGTCCACAAATTAGTGTCTGTGTGCTCTTGGGTAGGTGCTCAATATCTCAATCTCACCTACTTATGAAGGGAGGGGAACAAGCATATCCCCTCTTCACTATTAGTTTAGGGTCTGATGAGATTCTGACCATCAAACGCCTGAGACACAGTTGGTGCTCAGTCCATGCAATCCCCTCTCCCACGAAACTCCCTCTTCCTCGCTCTGTCCTGTTTCCTCCTCTGAAAATCATGAGGGTGACCCTTCAGAACAAGCTGATCCCTGATCCCTTAGGAGTAGGGCAGCAAGGATGTGACACAAACACACTTGCTTGTAAAGGAGACTCTTCCTTAGCAAATCAGAGGAAAGCAACACAGACAAGACACTACCACCACCACCCAGCCAATCTCAGCTACCTTCTGCAGTGGCCGAGCCTAGATCTCATGGCTGCGTACAAGGTCATGAGGGCCACTGTGGAATCAGATGAATTCAAGATAGTCCTGAGGCTGCGGACTCCTGCCCACCCTACAGTTCTTCAAATGTAGAAACAAGGTTCCCAGGCTGCTGCCCACCCCCCAGTCTACCCAAAAGTCAAGTCTTTAATCTGTCACCTGAGTTCCATGGTGGACAATTAACTATACGAGGGCATCAGCACAGGAGGGCCCCCAGTTGGGGGCCTCTGCAGGAACATGGCTCTTCTCTAGGGAAAGAGAGGCCATTGCCTACCAGACGCCTAAGGAATTTTAAGGCACTGATGGTCAGGGCCAGACTGGGCTATGATTCCAGATGCCCATGAGAGACTCCTGCCCTGTTCTCCACATCTCCCACCTGCAAACTGGAACGAAAACATGCTCAGCCTCCCACGTCAGTGTAACATGTGCACCCACTTTGGAGAGGTGCTCAGTCAGTTTTGCTGTGAATGAACAGAAACCTGGTCTGATCATTTGCACTGAGGTGTGCACGGCTGACGTAAGATTTTGGCTGAAGGTAGGGAGAACTGGCAGTGCCATCTGCTGCACACTTAAGGAAGTGGGGGAGGGGTCAGTATAGGTTGGCATACAGGGACAGACAGAAAATTGGGGGATTTCAAGAAAACCAGCCCTGCTTGGGACAGCTGTGTCTCCTCCTTCCAACGGTGCCCCAATTCTGTGCTGGGGGCTTTCCATCTACGCCCCTCAAACTGTTTTGGCAGGGATCCTGTGTGTGTACGTCCCTGCACAACTCCAAACAAGCAGACCAAACTCAGTGGGGTAGCCCTTCTTAGGGACTGCCTGAGTTTAACATCTCACTTCCTGTCTGAGCCCGTTAGCCACATGGATGGGGACCGTGGAATGTCCTCCCTTCTGAGGTGGTGAGCCAGGTGGGCTGCCTGGAGACCGGTTAGTGACCATGCGAGCAGAAGGAAGCCCTGGAGATAAGCGGTTTCACTGGAAGGTGGCTCCTACCATGTCACTCTGCGACTGCGTGGCCCCGTACATGGTGATGCCGTTGGAGGGTGGCGCTGGTTGCGGGGTGTCAGGTTGGATGTACCCTCTTCTGTCAATTAGACTGTGAGAGAGAAGGACACACAGGAGGAAGAGAGTGAATAAAAAGCCTGAGACGCATCCACACTATCTAGGTTTCCATGTCTGGGCCCCTCTTTCTGTGCAGGCCCCATCCTAGACACCTGGGGTGTCTGCTCACTGGCACAACGCATCAGTTACTAAATTCGGCTTTTTCCACCCTCAAACGTACCTGTGGCATCACTTGCCTCTTGGCCAGTCCAAGTGCTTGTGGCCCACTCAGACCCTGGCATCTCCCTCCTTGTCTCCTGACTGTGGAAGCCTCTGAACTTGCCTCACCTCCACCTGTCAAATCGGTCTCACACTTTCCTCTCCAGCCTTTCAATCCACATCTTCTTACTACATTCGTTCAACAAGCGTGTTCCAAATACCTGCGCGTGCCAGCGTACTGTGTGAGAGCAAGGCCACAGCCCCACCCCACGTGTATGCTGCTTTGGCATCTCCGTATTTTTTGTTCAAGCTTTGTTTCTTCCTCACCCAAAGTCACATTTCCTTCCCCTCCATTGTCCATTCCTCAAGGCCGGGGTCAAAGACATCCTGACCCCTGCTTTGTCCCTGTATCCCTCCCCCTTCCTCCCTTCTGAGTCTCTCAGCCCTGCACAGGACCGGCCTACTGGTTCATATCACTACATTACTTTTTCCCGGGTCACAGTGAGTTTACACAGGCATCTTCTCTGTCCAGCAGCCTGTAAGCTCCCAAGGACAAAGTCTTCATCTTGTTCCCTGGGGCACCTGGCCCCGTGCCTGGCCCACTGAGACAGGGATCAGAGGCCCCTGGCTTACGTCTGCCCCAGAGCTTGGGAGACAAAGACTGTGTCTCCAAGACTGATACCCAATAGGTGCTCAGCAAATGCTTGTTGAAGGAATAAATAAAAATGGGTCCTTTGTCTCCTGGAGACAAGTTTCTGGGATCTACGGTACTGTCAGTCATCAGAAGGTGGTGGATGAGGCTTTCCCTGTCCATCAAAGGAAGTGCCTTTCCTCCCCAGTGAAGGCTCAGGCTGAAGGCCTTGAGTCAAAGGGCAGAAATGTGGATGTAACAGGAGGTTCAGCTAATAAACGGGCACCCTTGGCATGGCCTCCACTGTGTGGATGGGCCACACTCCCAGGGTGGAATCTACCTTGATTGCCTCAGGAGCTTCTGAGAAATGCAAAAAGGCAAGGCCTTCTGCCTTTCCCCACCCCGTGCCACATATGTCCCCCTGCCTGAAAGGCTAAGCACCTGGGCTGCTCAAGGCTGCCTTTGTCAAAAAGCAGAGCCTCCTACTTGTCAGTCACCTTTCAGAAGATTTCAGAAGATAAGCATTATCTTCACAGCCACAGCCTTCGGGTCTGCAGTGACAGAAAAATGAACCAAAAAACACTTGGGATGGGAACTTAAAATGGGACTTGCTCTGCCTGAGTTCCAGCGGAATCCACAAAGGTTTAGGAAAAAGAACAACAGGCAACAAGAACTTCCACTTTTCTTTCTTCTTTTTCTTTCTGAGTTGGAGTCTCCATTGCCCAGGCTGGAATGCAGTGGCATGCTCATGGTCACCCCAGTGTCGACCTGCTGGGTTCCCGCTATCCTTCCGCCTCAGACTTCCAAGTAGCTGGAACTACAGGTGCACGCTACCATGCCCAGTTAATTTTTGATTTATTGTAGAGACGAGGTCTTGCCAAGTTGCCCAGGCTGGTGTCGAACCTGCAGACTCAGGCGATCCACTCGCCTCGGCCTCCCAAAGGGCTGGGATGACAGGCTGAGCCACCGAGTCCAGCCGAACCTCCACTTTTCAAAGGAAAGTGCTGGACGCCTACGCAGGACGCCAAAAGGGAGTTCTCAAACCAGCTTTGCAGTCCCCCCTTCAAGGGTGCAAAAGGTCAAAAGGGAAAGAGCAGAGAAGACTGTCTTGGAGAAGGTGCTCTGCGCTCTAAGCGAGGATGAGAACTGGGGCAGGGCTGGGACTGGGGGGCTGGGGGAGGGGGTCCAGATGGGGGTCCCTCAGGAGAAAGGGTCATGTGGGGGCTGGCTGGGGGGAATGTCATGGGTTGAACTGTGCAGAAAGATGTGCTGAAACCCTAACCCGGCACTTTTGAGGGTGACCTTATTTGGAAATAGGGTCTTCACAGCAGTAACCAAGTTAAGATGAGGTCATACTCAATTGGGGTAGCCTTTGTCCAATGTGACTGGGATCCTTAGAAGAAGAGAGAACAAAGGTGCAGGGAAGAAACTGCCACATAGGGTACAGAAACACAGGGAGAACGCCATGGGCCGACAGAGGCAGGCATTGCAGTGACGCGTCTACCAACCAAGGAACACCAAGGACTGACTGACGGCCCCACTAGAAGCTAGGGAGAGACCAGGATGCTTCTTCCCAGAGGGCGTCTGGCTCCACCGACACCTTGACTTCAGAATTCTAGACACTGATCTGTGAGAGAATCACTTTCTGTGGTTTAAGCCCCCCATTCCATGGCACTTTGTGACAGTGCCCAAAGAAACCACTACAGGACTGAGTCCAAGAGAGCCCTAGAGGAAGCCCCCAGAGAGGTCTGTGCAGGGGGGATGGGGACAGGCCCAGGGATGGAATGGCCGGTGTGAGTGACCAAAAGGCCCTGCCTGTCTCAGGGGAGTTGCAATGCGGGGTTCTCAGAGGAAACTCTCAGGAGAGGACAAGCCAGCCTCAAAGCCCACCAGGTTAGAAAGCATTAGTCGGAGACCCAGCAGCACCTACTCCCTGGCCAAATCCCCTCCTGCCATTGGTCAGGGAGCTTGGAAAGCAAGGCTGGCTGGGATGGGATGGGGGGCAGACCTCAAGGGGAGCAGGGACCTCCGTGGGCCTCTCAGCCAGGGCCGTGATGGGGAGGGAAGCCTTAAAACCTTCAGCAAGCCTGGCAGTTCTGATGAGCTGAATGTGCCCTGAGTCCTTTTTTTTTAAGTGACAAGAGAAATTAAGGGACTCACAGGGGATTTTGTCCAGAAGCAGAGAAAGAACTAGGTCATCAAGAGAGTCTGAAGGGACAGCAGGGAGAAAAAATAACGGTGTTCCCGGCTGGCATCCAAAGGTATTCAGCCTATTTGATGGAGTGGTTGTGCTCCCAGGACCGTGACACTTGGGACATGAGCTTACGTGGCTCTGCGTCTCCTTCTGGTCCTCACCACGGCTCGTGAGCCCCTCCTTATCTGGCCTTGCCTCTCATCTTTTCTTGCCTCCTGCCGCTGCTCCCCACTCCTGACACTCACCTCTTCAACACCTCCTCTGACAAGCCAGGCCCCATCACCACCAGGCCCCTGCATGCGCTGTCCCTCTGTCTGTCAAGACTCTGCTCCTCTCCCCAGTTCCTGTCATCCTTTAGGACAGATCACAAGCCAGACCCCTCCTGGGTGTCCCCCGTGTACCCCACTTGTCCAGAGCATCACTTGTCCATGGACCATCCGTGGCTCCCATGAGACTGGCCCTTACTGCATCCCAGCCCTTTGTGCAGAGCCTGCCCCCAAATAGTGGCCAAGCGACCTGTGGAACCAGCCCAAGCTAGCCTGACACTGACCACTCCTTGGGACTTTCCCAGTTTTCCATTCCTCCTGCCAGGCCTGTAAGAGGACTCTCTTCCCCCAAACCTGGCCATTCTCAGCCAGCTGCCACCCACACCTGTGGTGATGTCATGTGGGGAACTAAATGGAGGTCTTCGCATTCTTGGTATGTAGGCTCCTGATGCGGAGCTTGAGGACACGCTCTCTAGTTTGCATGGACTGCTGGGAGCCCTGCTCACCAGCAGCCTGGCTGGGATCCCAGGAAGGTCCTGGCCCACTTAAGGACACAGGGCCTGGGACGAGGTGGTGTAGAGCGAGGAGAAGGCAAGAGGGTGACAGGAGGGAGGAGCAAAGGTGAGCAGCAGCCCCCCACGTCTGCCCGGGGCAGCCCTGGGAGCAGGTGCGAGGGGAGCTGCCCATTTCCCTGCCTCCACCCTTGAACGTGTTAGAGTAATTAACTGAAGGCCACTAGGCTAAGGCAGCTCCAGCACCCTAGGTCATCAAACTGACCCAACTCAGTGTAGACAGGCGTAACCTGTCAGAGCACGCCCATTAACCTCCAGCCGGGACTTCCCTGGAACTAGCCAAGTCAAGCTACAGGCTCCATTTGAGCCGAGTCAATCTCCTCCTTGCCTTGTCCGGCGTTCACCCTGCAAAAGGCTCTCCGGGAGCCCCTTCGGTGAAGCCCAAAACCGCTTGGGGTCTGGAGACGCCAGGTTCATGAATTGCTGTAAAGAAAGTCTTTCCTGTGTTAATGTGCCTCAGTTTACCTCTTCACAAGCAATTCGAGCAGAGGGTCAGGCTCAAGAAATGCCCCACCCAAAGGAATGAGGGTGGATTTTGGAAAGAACACAGCCCGAACCAGCCAAAACAGCACACTTAATCCAGCTGTGGAAGAAATGACTTCAGTTGTGGCAAGATGTGGTCCATGAACAACAGAAAGCCATTCCCTACACAGAGGAGGGTCTGGGGATGAGATCTGGGCAGAATGTGAGACTTTTAAATTCCTTTCCTAGGTGCAAACAGACACTGTTGGTATGGGAAGAAGCTCAGCTGTCTTTCTTCTTCCAGCCCCCAGTCCATCTCCTGGCCTGCCCCCACTAGCCACAAACATACTCCCGGGGACACTGCCTACACTGTGAAAAGTCAAGCATGTCCTGAGAGACTTTCTGACCTAAAGAGCCCCAAGAAGGATCTCTGCATGAGCCTGCTCTCTTCATGCAGGGCTGGTATGTCTGACTCCCTGGCCCAAGCAGCCTCTCCACCCCAGGACTCCTGCCTGCCCCTTCCTACCAGCCCCTCTTCAGAAGAAGCCCTTGAGGAGGTCAGGGTCCCCTGGGGCCCCCCAGTTCAGGAGGAGAGCGGCCTGCTGGGCTCCCAACTCTCGTGGAAAATGACTGCTTTCTAGTGAAGTACTAGCACCATGGATGACTCAAGGCAAGACCTGCCTAGGCTGGGGACAACCCTTTCGGACCCCCTCCCACCGTGGGAGCTTTACTGTCCTCTCAATAAATCCTGCTTTCTAAAAAAAAAAAAAAAAAAAAAATAGCCGGGCTAGGTGGCTCAGCCTGTAATCCCGCGCCTTGGGAGGCTGAGGTGAGTGGATTGCCTAAGCCCGCGGGTTCGAGACCCGCCTGGGCAAGCGAGACCTCATCTCTACAGTAAATCAAAAAATTAGCCGGGCGTGGTAGCGCGCGC
>CAUYQG010118673.1:0-11611 GCA_963574415.1 Tarsius wallacei | reverse complement strand
TCCCGGCTAATTTTTTTTTTATTTTATTGTAGAGATGAGGTCTCGCTTGCCCAGGCGGGTCTCGAACCCGCGGGCTCAGGCAATCCACTCACCTCAGCCTCCCAAAGGCGTGGGATTACAGGCTGAGCCACCAAGCCCGGCCGACCAAAGTTTTTATCTGGAAGTTTTGAGAAGGTTGTGTCACAATCTGCAGAAGAAATGTCCCAAGTTGTGGCAAGCAGGTGACTGGTTCTTTCATCATGACATCACACCTGCCCATACTATGGTGAGGTTTCAGCCATTTTTGACCAAAAACGGCATGACCCCCATGCCCCACCCCCCCTATACACCTGATCTCACTCTAAGTGACTTTTTGTTTGTTTCCCTGGATGAAAAAAGTCCTCAATGGGAAACGTTTTGCTGATGTGGAAGAGGTGAAACAAAAAATGGCAGAAGCACTAAGAGTCATCAAAATTGATGAGTTCTAGCTGGGTGCAGTGGCTCATACCTGTAATCGCAGCACTTTGGGAGACCAAGGCGACATGATCACCTGAGCCCGTGGATTTGGGACCAGCCTGGGCAACGTGGCGAGACCTCGTCTCTACAATAAATAGAAAAATTAGCCAGGTGTGGTGGTGCACACCTGTGGTTTCAGCTTCTTGGAAGACTGAGGCGGAAGGATTGCCTGAACCCAGCAGATTGAGGCTGTGGTGGCTGTGAGCGTGCCACCGCATCCCAGCCTGGGTGACACAGCGAGACTCCAACTCAAAAAAAAAAAAAAAAAAAAGATTGACAAGTTCAAAAACTGTTTTGAGTAGTGGAAAAATTATCTCAATAGGTGTATTGCATCAAATGGAGAGTCCTTTGAAGGTGACTAAAGTTTAAACATGTAAGAATAAGTATACAATCTTTTATAAGTAAATTCTGAGGTTTTGAGGGGGTCTCCCTCATAAGTATTTATAGTTAGAAGTTTATCTCTTAGTACTGCTTTTGCAGTGTCCAGTAAGTTTTGGTATTGTGTTTTCATTTTAATTTGTTTCAAGGTATTTTCTAATTTTCTTGGAGATTTCTTCTTTGACCCAGTGGTTGTATAAGAGTTTGTTGTTTAATTTCTACATATTTTTGGATCTTCCAGTTTTGCTTCTGCTATTGATTTTTCATTTCATTTCATTTCATTGTGATTGAAAAAATGCTTTTATGATTTCAGTCTTTTAAAATGTATTAAGATTTGTTCTGTGGCCCAAAATATGGTCTGTCCTGGAGAATATTCCACGTGTACTTGACACCATGTGTATTCTGCTATTGTTGGGTGTAGTGTTCTGTATATTTCTTTTAGATCCTGTTGGTGTAAAGCATTGTTCAAGTCTCCTGTTTTCTTGTTGTCTGTTATTCTATTCATGATTGAAAGTGGGATATTGAAGTTTTCAACTATTATTGTAGAACTAGTTGTTTTCTCCCTTCAGTTCTGTCAGTGTTTGCTTCATATAGTGGGGAAGCATGTTTGGTGCTTGTATGTTTATAAATGTTATATCATCTTGGTAAATTGACCCTTTCGTCATATATGATGTCCTTGTTTTTCTCTTGTAATAGTTATAGACTGAAAGTCTTTTTTGTTTGATATTAATATTGTTTCTCTGCTCTCGCTTGCTCTCGCTCGTGCTCACGCTCTCTCTCTCTCAATCTCACTTTGTTGCCCAGGCTGGAGTGCAGTAGCATGCTCACAGCGCATTGTAGCCTCGACCTGCTGGTCTCAGGCAGTCTTTCTGACTCAGCCTCCTGTAGTAGCTGGGACTACAGGTGTGCACCACCACACCAGGCTAATTTTTTAACTTTATTGTAAAGACGAGTTCTCATCATGTTGCCTAGGCTGGTGTCTAACTCCTGGGCTAAGGCAGTCTTACCTCAGCCTTCCAAAGTGCTGGGATTACAGGTGTGAGCCACCACACTCAGCTGATCTCTTTTGATTATCATCTACATGGAATCTCTTTTTTCATCCTCTCTTTTTCAATCTGTGTGTTCTTAGATCTAAGGTGAGTCTCTCATGCACAGCATATAGTTCTATTCTGTTTTTTTTGTTGTTATTGTTAATTTATTCTGCCCATCTGTGTCTTTTGATTAGGATTAGCTCCTACTTTGATTTATTCACATTTAAAGTAATTACTGATAGGGAAGGACTTATTTTTGCCATTTTTCTATTTGTTTTCTGTATGTCCTATACATTTTTTGTCCCTTATTTTCTCCCTTACTGTCCTCCTTCATCTTTAGTTGACTTTTTATAGTGACGTGTGATTTCCTTCTCATTTCCTTTGCTCTTTTCTCTGTGGTTTCCATGGAGAATACATAAAACACTCTAAAGTTGTAACAATCTATTTTAAACTGATAAAACTTAATTTTAATTGCATATAAAAACTGTTCCTTTAAAGCTTCACTCAACACTTATATGTTTTTTGAAAGTCACAAATTACGTCTTTGTATGTTGTGTACTCATTAACATAGATTTATAATTAATTTTTATGTTTTTGCCTTTTAAATTCTGTAGAAGAAAAGTTACCAGCCAAAATTATCCATGTATTTACCTTTGTCAGAGAACTTTTGTGGTTTTTTTTGAGTTGGAGTCTCACTCTGTTGCCCAGACTGGAGTGCAGTGGCTGCTCCTGGTCACCGCAGCCTCGACCTGCTGGGCTCCGGCGATCTTTCCGCCTCAGTCTTACAAGTTGATGGAATTACAGGCATGCGCTACTATGCCCAGCTGATTTTTTTATTTATTGTAGAGATGAGGTCTCGCCAAGTTGCCCAGGCAGGTCTCAAACCCACGGGCTCAGGCAATCCACTCACCTCAGCCTCCCAAAGCGCGGGATTACAGGCTGAGCCACCGAGCCCAGCTTGTCAGAAAACTTTTACTGTCTCGCATCCTTTCATTTCAACATGAAGAACTCCCTTTAGCATTTCTTATAGGTTAAGTCTAGTGCTAATGAACCTATTCAGCTTTTTGTGATATGGGCATATCGTAATTTCTCCCACTTTTGAAGGACAGTTTGCCAGATATATAATTGCTTTTTTCTTTTTTTTTTTTTTTTTTTTTGAGTCTGGGTCTAACTCTGTTGACCAGCTTGGAGTGCAGTGGCACAGTCTTGACCTCCTGGGCTCAGGATATTCTTCCAACTCAGCCTCCTGAGTAGCTGGGACTATAGGCATGTACCTTCACACCCAGCTATTTTTTATACTTTTTTGTAGAGACAAATCTCGCTATGTTGCCTAGGCTGGTGTTGAACTCCTGACCTCAAGCAATCCTCTTGCCTTGACCTCCCAAATTGCTGGGATTACAGACGTGAGCCACTGCACCCAGCTTAAGATGTAGAATTCTGAGTTGGCAGTTTTTTTTAATTTCAGCACTTCAAATATATAATCCCACTGCCTTCACGGTTTCTGCTGAGACATTCACTGATCATCTTATTAGGGATCCCTTATACATGGTGTCACTTTTCTCTTGCTGCTTTCAAAATGTTGCTTTCATTTTTATCTTTCAATTGTTTTCTTTTCTTTTTTCTTTTTTCTTTTTTTTTTTGAGTTGTAGTCTCACTCTGTAGCCCAGGCTGGAGTGCAGTGGCACATTCACGGCCATCGCAGCCTCGACGTGGGCTGGGCTCAGGCAATTCTTCCACCTCAGCCTTGCAATTAGCCCAAACTACAGACCCGTGTACCACCATGCCCAGCTAATTTTTTAATTTATTGTAGAGACAAGATCTCGCCAAGTTGCCCAGGCTAGTCTTGAACCCCCGGGCTCAGGCAATCCTATTGCCTAGGCCTCCCAAAGTGCTGGGATTACAGGCTTGAGCCCTTGCGCCCGGCCTCAATTGTTTTCTTATAATGTGCCTTGGCATGGGCCTCATTGAGTTTACCCTAGTTGGAGTTTGTTGAGTTTCTTGTCTTTGTATATTTGTATTATCCCTCAAAGTTGGGAAGTTTTTGGCCATTATTTCTTCAAATAAGCTCTCTGTCTTTCTTTCCTATGTAAAGATTGGAGTGGGGGTGGTGCCACAGCCTTGTTTTCCCCCCTCAAACTTCCAGTGCTACTTTTTTTCTTCTGTGCATTTCTATTATGTATATGACAAAATTTAAAAATCCTTGGAACAGCAAATTTAAGGAAGGACAAGGATGCTGGGAGCTTAGGGGAAACAATGAAATTGAAAATGTTGAATAAAGGAATGAAAGCATTTTAGTAAGAAATTTGAAAATGGTTCATGAACCAACTCTTTGGGGGCTTGGGGAGATAATGCCAGGTATCAACCTTACTGAACTCTTAACAACAACAAAAATAATAAAGAAGAAGATCGTTTGAAGAACTACACACAGTGACTTTGGAGATCATCAGCAGCTCTTTGGTCTCAGGGCCAAATACTTTTCAAAATTACTGAGAATCTTCAAAAATCTTTTATTTGTGAGGGTCATGTCTATCAGTTATTTATCATATTAGAAATAAAAACTGAGAAAATGCTTAAATATTTAATTAATTAAGAAGTAAACCTATTATATGTTAACATAAAAACTTTTTTTTCCCCAGAAATCTAACTAAATCTAAAAAATGATGAGAAGAGTAATAGCATTGTTTATACATTTTTGCAAAGCTTTTTAGCTTCTGGTTTAATAAAAGACAGCTGGATCCTCATATCTACATCTGCTCTGCATTTGTTGCATGATGTTCTTTTGGTTGACATATGAGGAAAGAGAAAGATCTGGCCTCACACAGATATGTATTTGAATAACCTTTTCAGATAATTGTGGATATCTTTGATACTATACCACAATTCAGCAAGTTTTAGTATCTTCAAAGTTAGTTGTAATATAGAATATGGAGCCATATCAGTGGACTTTTCACACGCTGTTATATTAGCATCCATTGGCCTCCCTTGCACACTGAATGAATCTTTACCCAAATATGATTTTGGAACATCATTCATTGATCATTTGGAAAATACGGACGGGTTCACTGAGTTATGCATATCTTCCAAATGTTTACTTATTTCATTATATAGAATCTTAAAAATCACATTTGTTATTATCACCATCCTTCTCACCAGAAAAGTTCCTAAGTATTGGTGCAATGTCAAGCTTACATGGAAGTTATAAGATTTCCAAAATTCTAATTTTTACCAGAAAGCTTGGCTTTTATCATCTGCAACGAATATCAGTTGGTTTCCTTTAAGTAATAAACTAACTTTATTAATTTGGAGAAAACGTCTGCTAAATATCTAAGTATGAATAACCTTAACTTGTGTGCCAGTTTTTTCAAATAAAAATGTTGCTCCATGAGGGGAAAAGGTAGCTTTGGTATGCAAAAGTGCCCTATGTATATTTCCCATTTTTTTTCCTTTAGAATTTTTAAAAATGTGTATTTAGTGGTCAAGATTTAATAAAATTAGTAACTTGTATCAATTCATCAAGAGTAGACATTCTGTTTTAAAACTTTTTTATTTTATTTTTTTCAGATTTAAGGGGTACATGTGCAGGTTTGTTACACAGGTATAAGCATAATGGTGAGGCTTGGGCTTCTATTGAGCCCATGACCCAGGTGGTGGATGTGGTACCAGTGGGAACTTTTTCAACCCTTGCCTTTCTCCCTCCGGAGGCTCTCCGCTTTAGGAGTACCCCAGTGTCTGTTGTCCCATCCTTGTGCCTGTATGTATACAATGTTTAGCTTCAGCTTTTTAGGAAAAACATGTGATACTCAGTTTTCTGTTTCTGTGATCGTTCACTCACAGAGTGATGGTCTCTAGCTTCATCCATGTTGCTGCAAAGGACTTTTTTTTAATGGCTGCCTAGTATTCCTTGGTGTATACATACCACATTCTCTTTATCAAGTCCATTGTGGATGGCCATCTAGGTTGGCTCCATGTTTTTGCTATTGTTAATGCTGCAATAAACATGCACATGCATATGTCTTTTTGATAGGTTGATTTTTAAGAGCCAACATTCTTAAGTGCAGCTGGCTTTTTTTTCCCCCCTATGAATTTGTGAAGGTAAAGAGTACAATGGGTAACAACTAGTACAGTTTGGTATACCAGCAATTTTACCTGCCATTGACTTTATAACATTATTGCAAATGTCAACACAACAAGAAAAGTAAATAACAATAAAGGTAGCTTTGATCTTAGTAGCTTTGATCTTACTGATCTCCCTCAAGTCATATTAGAGAACTCCAGGGCCTACGGACCACACACTTTGAGAACCACTGATTCAATATGTTCTCAAAGATTCTCCAGGACCAGGTGCGGTAGCACATGCGTGTAATCCTAGCACTTTGGGAGGCCAAGGTGGAATGATTGCTTGAGGCCAGGAGTTCGAGACCAGTCTGGACAACATAGTGAGATCCCATCTCTTTAAAAATAAATAAATAAATAAAGCCTGGCGTGGTCGCACATGCCTGTAGTCTTAGCTTCTTGGGAAGCTGAGGTGGGAGGATCACTTGAGCCAGGAGTTTGATGTTACAGTGAGCTGTGATCACACCACTGTACTGCAGCCTGGGCAGCAGAGGGATGTCTTGTCTATTTAAAAAAAAAGAGAGAGAGATTTTTCTGTTGTTGTCCTATATTGTGTTCTATTCTCTCAGGACAGCTTGCTCCCAGCAGACATCTGTTCCTGCATCTGTTATTCAAACCAGGAGCAAGAGAATAATCTGAGTTTACCCAAGAAGACTAGAGACTCTCTCTTTAATTCTGTATTTAGCCTGGAACTTTGCTTTTCCTTCCCACAAGGCATTCTTCCTTCTGTGGTGTTTTCTAGTTCTGTGCCTTCAACTACAGCCTGTTTCCTGATGACTCCTTGACCTAGTCCTCTAGTCCTAAACTCTCCTCCACGCCAGTACTCCATTTCTACTTATCTGCAGATTTTCTCTTAGACGTCCTAAGAATACTTTGAGTCAACAGTACTTAAATTTGAAATAATCATGTCTTCCAATTAGTCTGTCTTGGCAAAATATATATATATAAATGAAAACAAAAAGCAAACGTGTACCCCCTATTCTACTTTCAGTATTCATGATATTATCAGCCATTAATTTTAGACTTCTCTGTCACGCCTCACATCCAATAAATTACCCAGTCCTGGAATTTTACACCCAAATGGACCCTGCTTGTCTCTTCCTTCTTATACTTGCTTTGTTTGGGCCTTCAACGTATTTTATCAGGGCAATTAAATTGCCTTCAGTCTCTTTACCTGCCAATCTTGTTCACACTACTGCCAACAATTGTCTTTCTGAACATTGATTGCACTATTAACTGCAAATCTAAATCACTAGTCCTGTGCTTAGAGAGAGTCTTTTTACTTAATGTGTCACTGATATATGTCTGAAAGTAAAGTTGTCTACCCAATGTAAAATAACACCGAACAGCCGGGCTCGGTGGCTCAGCCTGTAATCCCGCACTTTGGGAGGCTTAGGTGAGTGGATTGCCTGAGCCCGCGGGTTTGAGACCCACCTGGGCAACTTGGCGAGACCTCATCTCTACAATAAATCAAAAAATTAGCCGGGCGTGGTAGCATGCGCCTGTAGTTATCGCTACTTGGAAGGCTGAGGCGGAAGGATCGCCAGAGCCCAGCAGGTTGAGGCTGCAGTGGCCGGGAGCTTGCCACTGCACTCCAGTCTGGGCGACAGAGTGAGACTCCAACTCAAAAAAATAAAGTAAAATAAAATAAGACTGAGCATTCCTCCAGAAGTCCTGTCTCTGTTAATAGCATCACCATCTACTCAGTTAGTTGTCTGAGCAGAGACCTGGGAGTCGTCTTAGGATGCATCCCTGCTCTTTCATCCCTGAGCTGCTGGGACATTGCAGAGGCTTACCAATTGACTGCTGAAAAGTTAATAAATAATTTGCCTCAAACCAGCTACATTGTCATATAAGATTTTGAATTGAGTGGAAACAAACAAGATTAGAGATCAGTTGCTATGATTAGGATACAAATGCTTGAGTACAACTGTCTGAATTTATTCATAAGCTTGTTGGTTCCATAAGTTTTCTTAGTCTCAGTTCCCTAAACTGTAAAATGAGGTTAATAATGATCCTTCATGGATTTGTTGTGTAGATTAAATGAGATGATGTATGTTAAAGTATTTACTGTGTTTCTTATCTCAGTAAATGTTAGCTGCTAGTATTATTTCTTTTTCTTTTTATTTTTTTTGAGTTGGAGTCTCACTCTGTCACCCAGACTGGAGTGCAGTGGCACACTCCTGGCTACCGTAGCCTCGACCTGCTGGGGACCTGCTGGGCTCCGGCGATCCTTCTGCCTCAGCCTTCCAGGTAGTTGGAACTACAGGCACATGCTACCACGCCCGGCTAATTTTTGATTTATTGTAGAGACAAGGTCTTGCCAAGTTGTCCAAACGGGTTCCCCACAGGCTCAGGCAATTCACTCGCCTCGGCCTCCCAAAGTGCTGGGATTACAGACTGAGCCACCAAGCCCTGCTGTTATTTCTACTTTTTAGTTTAATGGCTTCCAAATGCAGTCAGTTACTTGTAATATACTCTTCATCAGGTTCCAGGTCAGATAGGATAATGTAGAGAGAAAGAGTTTTTTTGTGTGTGTGTTGCCAACTTTCTTTCCTGGAAAGGTTTCTTTCAGTCTAAGATTGAGTTATTTATTTTTGGTTTATAAAGTACTTTTGTTTGTGAAATGAAAGATGGACTTTTTAAAATTAGTTCTTATGGTTAAGTTGGTAAATCCGTGTTTATTCCCCTATATATGTTTATATGTATGGATGTAGGTTTGTTTGTTTTTAGTTACAACCACATAAGTTGTTTTCCTACATTGTCTTCTCAAATGTCATTACATGCAACATAAAAATTTCAGTTATACTTTGGAGGCCAAGGTGGAAGAATTGCTTGGGCCAGGAGGTCAAGACAAGCCTAGGCAACATAGCAAGACCTCATCTCTACAAAAAAATCAAAAAATTAGTCAGGCGTAGTGGCACGCGCCTGTAGTCCCAGCTACTTGAAAGGCTGAGGTGGGAGAATCGCTTGAGCCCAGAAGTTCCAGGCTGCAGTGAATTGTGATTGTGCCATCATGCTCCAGCCTGGACAATAGAATGAGAGCCTGACTCAAAAAAAGACATTAATTATGGGGATATGGAGAAGGTAAATAATTTGTAGGTCAGTGGTTTCTAAATATCCATTAAACTTTACTTGGGTAAAACAGAAACGTATGCAGGTTTTTAATGTATTTATTTAGTTTATTTGTTCATAAAATCCCAACATCTGGAAGTCATTGAGACTCAGACAAGTGACAAACACAAGACATTTGTCCACCTCATTCCTACCCCTGCACCCTTATTATTTTCTTCCACAAGGAAAAATGTAGTGTTTAACCAGTGAAAGATTGATTCCACAGAACAGGGGAATTGTAAACTTCCAAAATAGTAAAAACATAAAAGTAAATTTTTATTCTTAAAAGCTAACTTATATTTTACTCTACCTCTAAAATATAGTTGTTATGATAGAGATAAAAGGATATCAACTTTTTTTTTTTAATACTTTACCTCACATTAGGGTCTTGTTAGCATATCTACTATTCTGGTGGATAGACACATTGCAGACTAAGAAAGAAAACTAAGGAAAGCAGATTCAGGATGCATAGTTCCTACATGTACTTTATTTTGACTTATAAAAATTATTTTTTCACTTTATGATAAGTGAGATTAGCCCAGGTGCCAGAAAGTTTTTTTGTGTGGAATATTTTACTAACTCCTGACTGAGAAAATGCAGAATCTTCCCAACTATAAACTAAAGCTTTATAACAGCTTCAGAATGTTGAAGGGAGCTCATGATCTCACCAGAGAATCTTTGACTCCAGCGGGAATAAAATACCAGGGTTTTTTTTATAGGCAATGACAAAAGCTAGACATATGGATGTTAATATATTTTACTAGGCTCAACGTCTGCTTTCTTTCATGTTTCTTTGCTAATTTTCACCATTTCCGAAAACCACAGGTCTAAGGCCACTTAATTTTTTAATGGGAACTGAGCGAGCTGGCTCACGCCTGTAATCCCAGCACTTTGGGAAGCAGAGGTGAGAAGATTGCCTGAGCTCAGGGGTTCGAGACCAGCCTGGGCAATCATCTCTACAATAAATTTAAAAATTAACCAGGTGTGGTGGTGCGCACCTGTAGTTCCACCTACTTGGAAGGCTGAGGCAGAAGGATCATCTGAGCCTAGCAGTTCGAGGCTGCAGTGACAGTGGGTGTGCCACTGTACTCCAGCCTGGGCAATAAAGTGAGACTCCAACTAAAAAAAAAATTTTTTTTAAATAGAACGTGTGCATGGGCAGGTGTAAATTTATATATAGTCATGCATTACTTAACAATGGGGGTACATTCTGAGAAATGCAAAGTCAGGTGATTTCATCATCACGTGAACATCGTAAAGTGTACATATACAAACCTAGATGGTGTATCCTATTACACACCTAGGCTATGTAAATATAGCCTATTACTCCTATGCTACAAACCTGTACAGCATGTTACTATACTGAATACTGTAGGCAGTTGTAACACAGTTGATACTTGTGTATCTAAACATAGAAAAGGTATGGTAAAAATACAGTATAAATGATACTACCCTAATAGGATACTTACCATGAATGGAGCTTGCAAGACTGGAAGTTGCACTGGATGAGTCAGTGAGTGAGTAGTGAGTGGATGGGAAGGCCTAGGACATTACTATATACTGCTGTAGACTTTATAAACACTTTATACTTAGACTGCACTACATTTATAAAAAACATTTTTAATTTTTCAAATAATAAACCTTAGCTTACTATAACTTTTTAATTATATAAAACTTAAAAAAAAATTTTTTTTATTGAATTAGAGTCTCACTCTGTTGCCCAGGATAGAGTGCAGTAGCACGCTCATGGCCACCACAGCCTCAGCCTGCTGAGTTCAGGCAATCCTTCTGCCTCAGCCTTCCAAGTAGCTGGAACTACAGGCACACTCTACCACCCCAGCTAATTTTTTGATTTATTGTAGAGACGAGGTCATGTCAAGTTGCCCAGGCTGGTCTCAAACCCTTGGGCTCAGGCAATCCTCTTGCCTCCACCTCCGAAAGGGCTGGGATTACAGGTATGAGCCACTGCACCCGACTGACATTTTAATTTTTTAAAAAACTTTTTGACTCTTGTAGTAACATTTAGCTTAAAACACAAACACATTATACAGCTGTACAAAATATGTCTTTATAAGCTTTTTTCTATTTTCAAATTTTTTCTTTTTCCTTTTTTTTTTTTTTTTGGTTTTCTTTTTAATTTAAAGCTAAGATGCAAACACACACATTAGCCTAGGCCTGTACAGGGTCAGGAGCATCCACACCACTGTCTCCCACTTCTAAATCTTGTCCCTCTAGAAGGTCTTTAGGGGCAATAACAGGCAGGGAGTTGAACAATGCCTCTGGAATACCTTCTGAAAGACCTGCCTGAGGCTGTTTTACATCTAACTTTTTTTTTTTTTTTTTTATCCTTATTTTAGAGTGTACTCCATCTACTTACAAAAAAAAAGTTAGAGTCGGGCTCGGTGGCTCAGCCTGTAATCCCACGCCTTGGGAGGCTGAGGTGAGTGGATTGCTTGAGCCCGCGGGTTCGTGACCTGTCT
>CAUYQG010118671.1:0-11331 GCA_963574415.1 Tarsius wallacei | reverse complement strand
AAAAAAAAAAAAAAAAATGTGAGGACAAAGCGTGATCACAAAGATCAAAATATGACCACGAAGGATGTGATGTCAGTGATAAAAGTCTTGAAAACCCACAAGAGATTCAGGAGGCTAATTAGTGAATGATACTTTTATAATTATTTCAGAAATAAAATCATAAAATAATTTTGAAGAAAACTGATGAAGTGCTACTTTTACCTTGGGTACCTACTGAAATTCCAAAATGCTTTTCTATGCCGCAACCGATTTTTAACTCCACATCAGACTGCTCATTCTGTTCATGTCTTCTCCTTGCTAATCCCTCCCCATCCTGTAAGGCCCAGCTCAGGTCCCCTTCAACATCATGTGGTCATTCTGGCGACTTCTCTGGTTCTTTGTGCACAAAGCCAGGCCCTGTATCTGAGGATAAGGAGTGCCTAACAGTGTGCTGCAGGTAAATAAAATGTTCATTGATTGATTGTTATTGATCTGAATTCTCACCCTGGCATTCATGATCCTCCATAAGCAGTTTTACCTTACACATCCAGATTCTCTTCCCTCTTACAATTCCTTATGCCCTCAATTTCCTTTCCAGTTTTTAATCATGATCTCATATTCTGACTCAAGGATAATGCAGTGTGGTACACAGGTCAAGTACGAAACAGAATCATATAAAATTGCTGTGTTTAAATTTATTCAAAGGAAAAAACCAGCAGCTTCACATGCTTTTAAAAAGTCTAATACTTTAGAGACCTGGGTTTTAAACTTTCCGGAAATTCTGCCATTAATAGCTGTGTGAATTTGCATAAATATCCCAGCCTCTCTGAGCCTTACGTTCCTCTTTTAAGTGTGGATGATAAGCAGTAGTCATAGGTAAGACGTTGGCCCTGGAGACAAAAGCTCAGAGTCTGAGTTTCTGCTCTGCTACTTATAAGTAGTACAATTTTAGGTAACTTAAATCTCTAAGACTCAATAGAAAAATGAGGACAGTATCACCTACCTAATCAGGTTATAAAAATCAAATCAAATAATGTACATGAAATGTCTTGACACAATAAAAATCCCCATTAAATGATGGATAATTAGGTAGCTGTAAATATAAGATGGTAATGTATGAGTAGATTTGTGGCACTGAACAATTCCCCTCCTAGTTCAAAATCAAGTCCTTTTATGAAGCATGTTCAGTGACTAAACCCTATCACAATGACTTTTTTCTTCTTTGAATTTCGGATGTATTTACAGTAGTTCTTACTGAGTATGAAATACATTACTCTCAAAGTTTTTGATTCCTCCCTCAAAAGTATGTTACTGTCTCAAGGGCAGAGATCACGTGCAGAGATCTAGGAAATTGCTGAATATATAATAACCACATTATAGCTATTCACTGAACAAAATGACAACACAAGCTACTGGCACTAGGATATAAGATTGGTGCTTAGGCTTCTTTACCTTTGGTATATAAGAATAAGAACATGCTCCAAAGAGAACCAGGAATGAAATGTGTAACTTGTCCTTCTAGGACACTTTTAGCCATCTTTGACTGAAAGCAAGTCTTGACGATATAAGAAGAATACACTGATTTGCCCATAATTATACTTCTATTGTAAATCAAAAGTACTTTTTCTTTAAAGTGGTGACAGAGCAGGGTTTCAGAATCAGTATAATGCCATCATTTAAGGGAGAAATAGATATATTTGTGACATGAGAGAATGAGTATCAGTAAGATAAATTAAATAAGATATAGTACAAGAATTAGGTTTTCAAAATATAAAAATGGATTTTGTATAGTCAAAAAAAGGGACACCGAACATTTACACTATTAAAACACATACATCTATTTGGACTTCATCTGAATTATATTGCACTCCTTAAGCTTAACTCTTTACCGAGAGAATTCTTTGCTACATATTTCTTTTCACCTTCTACTTTCCAAGAAACTCTTAGCATCTCATGTGCATGCTTGTTTGCTCCACTTATGGTCTTTTATAACTATGAAACTAAGAAATAGAAGGCTAACACTCTCAGTTTAAGTTCCAAAAATGGTCTCTGAGTCTAGCTATAAGAAAAGCTATAATGAGCTAGATTTAAATCCATAAATTAAGTCTTTATAGTTTAAGAAATGTGTTTCTCAATGAATAACATAATATACTGAAATGTTTGAATTAAAAAACTAAATAAATACTTAAAAAATAAAGGCATGCTTTATTTTTTGAATACATCAATGATAAAAGGCATAAATAAGAGGAACATTTGAAAATTAAAAAAAAAAACTAGATTGTGGCTAAACTTATGATACTGCTTGCAACTAAATACTGAAGAAGACTTATTTTATAGAAGCTATTTTTTAAGAACCACTGGCAAAATTCTAAGGGCCATAAATGCTCTCAAACATTAAAACTCATTTAGGTTGCTCCTTCCTTCAAGACATTTATACTTTATTCCCATATAAACGGCAAAGTTTAAGAGACATAGGCAAATGACTTACCACAAAGATTGGATGTGAAAGTGGTTATGGAACACAGAAATGCCACACAGCAATTTAAGGCAGCAAAAGACTACTAAGCCAAATTTAAACTGCAGGGGCATATTACCATCAATAGGCATGAACCAAAATTGGTTTCTGACCAGGACTTTATCCCTATGTTTATAAAAGGGAATTGAAAATTATCTTACAGATAAAAATAAAGCTTAGCTTTTTATGTCTCACCTGAAAGAGTGGGAAAATATTTTCATAGGTCAAGAATTTACGCCCAGTGTTATTATTTAGACTGACATTTAAAAGCTATTTAATACCCTCAGCTAAGAAATCTTAGCTGCTAAAATTAAGACACAGTGATTAAATGCTGATTTGCATATATTCTTGCAAAAGTAATAATAATAATACAAATATTTTTAAAAATGGGCATAAGTTAGTAATATGGTTACATGGGTACCTTATTACGGTGGTCATAGATCATTCAATCAAATCTATTCATGATGGGATGTACTGAAAATATTCTTTTAAATCTAAAGGTTTAGGCTCACTCTAATTCTGGCTTCACTAGGAAATTTTATAACTTTAGTATTTTTTTTTTAGTTGGAGTCTCAACTCTGTTGCTCAGGCTGGAGTGCAGTGGCACACTCACGGCCACCCCAGTGTTGACCTGCTGGGCTCTGGCGATCCTTCTGCTTTAGCCTTCCAAGTAGCTGGAACTACAGGTGCGTGCTACCTTGTCAAGTTGCCCGGGCTGGTCTTGAACCCGTGGGTTCAGGCAATCCACTTGCCTTGGCTTCCCAACGTGCTGGGATTACAGGCTGAGCCAAGCCTGGACAACTTTAGTATTCTTATATGGTCTTTTCCAATAGAAAAGTATCTCTTTTCCAAAAGAAAGGTATACTATGCATCAGAAATTAATTAAAACTGTTAGGTATGTTTCGGATTTAGAGCTTAAACATAATTTATTTACACCAAAGAGGTGTGAAACGAGGACACACAAAAATAGTACAATAAATCATATATCTTAAATAAATAATAACAATGTACACTATCTCTCAATATGTGATAAAAGACCTTTAAGACAAATTCTTTCCACGATCCTTGACATAAGTTTTTCTTACAATACAGAAAGAACAGAATGCCTGTGGATTTTAGGAGCTTCCAAGTATACTCGTGTTATTTCTGGTTAGTGATATGCTATCATGAGAGCAAGGAAGCGGTATCATGAGCCCTGGGAGGCACACTATGGGGAAGCAGGCATACAACATGGGTTAGTATCTACATGTGTCTGGAACTTTCACATGTGATAAGCACTCCGAGGGGTGGATGTTATGATTCCCATTTGCAATTAAGGTTGCTGAAACTCAAGGAAACTGAGGAACTTGCCCAAAGCCTCATATTTGACTAGTGAAAGTAGATTTTAAAGTTCATTTAGAAATGTGTATGTCCAGTTCTCTAAATAATCATAATTGTATCATTTGCCGTTGTAACTTTCATTGACGTTAGCCTTCTCTAAGATAATTCTTGAGTACAGATCTATACTGAATACAATTCCAGAAGGGGTGGGTATGCAGGCATACATGAGAATGTATAATTTTAGTGAAACGCAAAATGGCAAGCCTAGATGTATAGAAAATAAATGCGTGCAGTAATCTGTAGAAAGTAACTATGAGGATAGGTTAAACTTCTTCAATGATATGAAACAACTACAACTCATCATCACTGAAAACTATTTAAATAATGACAACACAAACTATCAGAAAACAAAACACTTAAAATTTAAGAGATCTATGGTCACATCAGCATGTATTACATCTAGTTTTACACACAAGATAGAATGGTAAGAGTGCAGCGTTTGAGTACTTTGGAATCAGATTTGTATTCAAAACGTAGTTTTAACAATTACTGGCAGTATAAGGAAGGAAGAGACTTAGGCCTAATCCTTAGTTTATCCACTTGCAACGGACGGAAAAAAGTACTAATTTCGTAGGATTAAGATTTAGATAATGTATACTATGGGCGCAAAGTCAGTGCACACAAAAAACAGCTTACTTTGTTCACTATTCCTCTCAACTAGTGATGGTATTAGAAAGACAACCAGTTTAATTTTAGTTTATAGATGGAAAGTCTCAGTTATTTTATTAAGAGCCAAAGCACAAATCTGAGTCAATTTGCTTTCCTCTACAAAATGTAATGTCATCAAACTTTATTTGTAAGTTCTCTCTCTTCTTCTGATGACTGTATGAGGTGGACTAGATTCTTTCATTCTTGTTATCAATTCCCATGGCCAGGAAAAAAAAATTTAAACCTGAGCATCTGCCTAATCACACTTAGCCAGACTTCAAAAAGAATTGTATCTTCAGGCTGGGTATGGTGGCTGATGCCTGTAATCCCAGCACTTTGGAGGCCAAGGCAGGAGGACTGCTTGAGCCCAGGAGTTCGAGATCAGTCTGGTCAACATAGTGAGATCTCTTTTCTACAAAAAAAAAAAAAAAATGAGCAGGATGCGAAGACATGCACTTGTAGTCCCAGCTACTTGGGAGGCCAAGGAGGGAGACCTGCTTGAACCCATGAGTTTGAGGCTGCAGTGAGGTGTGATCATGCCACTGTACTCCAGCCTGGGTGAAAAGTGAGACCCTGACCCAAACAACAACAACAACAGCAACTTCAAGTTTTGGAAATCCATATTGTGAATACTTTTCTTTCTCAAATGAATATTATCTTCATGAATAACAAAACATGTCATGGCATTTACCACATACTTTTTGGGAAAAATGTGTTCATAGTATATTAGGATGACTAGTTGCTACTGTCATCCCAAACTAAACATTAGGCATCTTAAGACTACAACACTTAAATAACTTTTACAACGGATCAGTTTTAAAATCTGGCTATATTATGGCTAAATATCACCTGTTCTAGAACAGGCTGTACTGCCATATCTATCAAACTTTCCTTCATCCCAAATCTTATGAAACAGACAATGACATTTTGGGTACTGTGAATTAAAAGGTAATAATAAAAATCCTAACTAATATGGAACTTGTGAGGAAATAAGTAAGGCTTGATATGGGAAGATCAGTCCTGAATTATGGCAACACCTTTATTCTAGAGTCTACAGAAAAGCACTCACACTAGTAGCTACTCCTGGCATTTCTTAGGGCAAGCTCCTCATTCCTAGTCAAAGGAAGACACTTGGCTAGACATTCTCATAACTGGAATATCAATGGCAACAGTAAACAGTTTAAAAGACTGAGCTCATTAAGTCTCCAAGGAACCAAAGCAAATGCCAGATGTCAAGCTATCTGCTATTAAACGGTCTGATTAAAACTTTTAAGTTTTTGAGGGCAGAAAATGAAAATTTTAAGCCAAAAGTTCTGGGGTCTCACAAAAACAGATATACTGAAAAAACTGTTATGAAGTAAATGAAATCAAGATTTAGAGTTATTAATATCATAAAACATATAGTAAATTAACGTGTCTGTGTATATTTTATATATATGTGTGTTTATGTGTTTAAGCTATAAAAGATTTTAAAATTTTTATTAGTGACTACAAAGAACCTCCAAAATTTAAAATATGCTACAACATTCATATAATAAAAAAATAATTTTCTAGGATAAAAAGTACTAATATATATTACCACACATTAAATCAGTTTATGATATATAATACAAAAATGTTACATAAATGTTATATAATAATTTTATTACTTGAGATGTATGTTGTACTCATAAAATTTATATCAGTACAACTGAAAACAAACACCTGATAATTAGTCCTCATTCATTTTATAGAATATCCTAGAAATTATATATGTCAAGTGTAATATGAATAACAGAGAAAAAACAATGACTGAGGTACTTTTATATACCTGGCTGGTTAAAACTCTGCACTAGTCAGCAATGGCTTAAGTTACAGCACTTTCTGGATCATCTACATAGAAGCAGTGATAAAGAGACAATGGGAGTTTAGAGGAGCATCTTGAACATTAAGAATAAAACTAACAACTGGGATAGGAGCCTTTCTAGAATATATCCATTTGCTTAAATAGATACTTTACAGAAATATAAATCCAGTGGATATGCAAAACAAAAAGATGTCACAAGTTCTCCAGGTGTGTCAATGTCCTATGTAACCCTGAAGAGTTACTGGGGAAATATTTATACTCCCCATTAATAAAAAGGAGACACACTAATGATTCACTTTAAAGGACAATGATAATGACAAATTTTTAAAATATAAAACTGGATACTTCCTTATTATACAACACATATAAAACATATAGTTCTATTGAACAGTTTTCTTTCCCATGGAGTTTACGCAACTTATTTTTATAAATTACCTTTCAAGTTACATTAATAATGGCACTTATAATTTTTTCTTCTAAGTGAAATTTAATTTTTTCTTCTTAAGTTCAAGTGACAATGAACTTCTCTATCACAATTTTAGGCAACTCATAAAGCTAATTTTGCAGATTATAGTTAATTCTTGATTTCTACCTACTATTAGTCTTCAAAGACAGATAATTTGAATGTCAAATCTTACCTGACCAGGTTCTGTTCCAGTTACAGTCAAGTCTTGGATAGATCTACGTCTTGGCTGTCCGTTGCCTTTAAAAAAAAAAAAAAGGAGAATGCTGAAATTGATTCAAACGGAGACAATATGGATGTAATTGCTACAGAAGGAAGTGGAATTTGTTGCTCCTGGATATACACAAAATGTTTGTGGGAAAAAGAACAAGTGAGTTTATTGTAAAAAACAAACAAACAAACAAAAAAGACGAGAAAGATGTACAGAAGGAAAAGGGAAGAGAAACAGCTGCAGGAATTTAACTCAAAAGTTGCTGGCCACAACAGAGCATGTCCTAATACAGTAACCACTCCTACCACATGAATAGCTGCTGAACTATCTTCCACCATCTTCTGTCATGTGTTTAAATAGATGAATGCTTGGGGGCTGGGGCTGATGACGGCATCTATTTCAAGGGCCTTACGTTATAGTTTTTACAGCAAGACAGCTAGCAGATTGTAAGACACGACTGACTTTCAACTGGCAGCAATACCTTGTTCATTTCAGGGCCTAAAGAGATGCTTAGGCTTAAATGTATTATACTAAGTCACATTTACTTAATCCCGTTAATCTTTGTCAGAATCTAGTAATTTATTATTTGTGAACAACTCTTAATTTCTTACTGGAGAAGAATGAATTTCACTTTGTTCTCAAACACACAGTTTGTTGAAACAGTCTACTGCATTGAGCCTGATTTAGGAACTTCCATGCTAACAATAAATTAATTAAATAAATCAGTTTATGAAAGAATCTTATAAATATAAATACTATGCAAAATGAAATGAATTAAGTAATAGTTTCACTCAGCACTTTTATTTGGGAATAGAGCTGTTTATATGGCATCTTCTAAGATGAGCGATCAGCTGTCTAAAAGGAAACATCAAAATACTATGAGTAACAGGTGATACAATGCTCAACATTCTTTTGACCCTGAAAGCTGTTATTATATAATTTCTCAACCAGTGGGCAACACTTGGAACATGTACTCTAATAGCTGTGGCCCAATTAGCAGACAGAATGCATTCTAAAAATTTTAGATTTTCATAATCCTGTGTATAAAGAAATTATTTTAAGCCTATCAACAACATAGTTTAAAGCACCTTAACCCATGTGACCCCATTATTATTTTGCACGTAAACTAAAAGGGCCTTATAATGGAATAAGAAAGTTTAACACAATAATATGTATAGTGAATATAAAACCTTACATTTATAACCACCCTTGAAAGTGTAAGACATTATCCTTTTCCATTTTAAGCTGTTTCAGAATCTTTGCATAATTTAAATTCAAATTTACTTCAAGTTTCATTTTATTCCCCAAATTTCCAACTTTTCCTTACAAATTAAAACAACAAACTGTGCAGACACACTAGATTACTTTTATGAATACTTTCAACTATCCCTGTTTTCTCGTACAAAAAGGATCCCCACCACCATGACTAATAAGCAATTTTAGGCACATTTCATTCAACACACTCCTAAAATTAGCAGTGATGAGACAGGCTTGTAAAAGTGTCTGGAATTCTCTTTTCAGATTAGCGACACAGCAACATTTGTGAATCTGAGGAACCACATGTGTCTATAAACTATTACATCATCATTGCAATAACAACAAAAACTGAACTCAAATTTAGGTGTTGGGGGGGAAGGGGTGGGCAGGAGGAAAGGGAAGTAAAAACTTTTAAGGAAGTAGGGTAAAGAAGAGCTGACAGTTAACAAATGCCATAAAATGAGAAATCTTCAAGCTACAGCATGAGTCAAAGCAAGCAATATTAGGCAATGCATTTTAATTAGCAAAACCATGGCAGAAACCATCTGGCACATAGTTCAGACAAAGCAAAACAGGATTGCAATCAACAAATACTTGTTGCTCCAATATTAAGTTTTAAGTCATAATTTAGAAATATGAATGTAAGAAAAAATCAATCTCCTATTATTTCAAATGAAAATTACTGGGTGTGTTCTCAGCAAATTTGGATTGATTCTGATTTTTTTCTGCAACTGAATACTAATTTAGAAATTCAGACATTTTACATTTTGTTGGTTCTTTGATATGTGCATTACCTGTGTTATACATGGTAGTGTAAAGTAGTAGAAATGAGTGCAACATGATGTAAGCAGATGCCTGATCAAGGGATATGAAACCTACATATGCTGCCCAGAGTATCTAACATTGTAATGCATTCTGAAACTTCCATGACTTATAATAGAGAACAAATTACCTTTTAGAATGACTCTTCTAAGTAAAGAACACACCACACTGCCAGTACATAGTAAATCCACCCCACTTCCCCCAAATAGAAAAAGGGATAAGAATAGTCACTTATAGGCTAGTTGAGTTCTTTTTACAGTAATGTCATAAAGACAGAATCCACTTCTTCAGAAAAGCTACTCTTTCAAGTACAAGTGATTTCCTGAGCTGGTATTCAAAGTCTTCACAGAGTTCTTCCAGGGGCTGTTGGCTTAGGTCCCAGACAGTCACTCATATGGTTTTGGTTTTTGTTTTTTAAAATCAGTTTTAATTTCATAGCTTTCCTTATCTTCACTACTCTTATTTTTTTCCATTTTTAAAAAAACTTCCTAAAGACTCTTTTCATGTAAAAATCAACACTACATTTTCCTGAATCCATCTCTTAGCCTAAATGTTGGGAAGTTTGAGATTCATAAGTCTTAAATAGTAGAATTGGGGGACAGTGCTATCATCATGTGTAAAATATATTAAAGATATTAAAAGATTTGTACAGCATGAGACAATGCAGTATTACACTACTGCTTCAAGATACATGGAATATGTAATTTTAAAATATGTGTTTTCATTTAGGCTGCAACAAATTTAATATTCCTTTACTAATTTCAACAAATTCTGGCTCTTCCACTGAAAAGTCCCTTCAGGCTTTTCATTTTGGTTTTTGCTTTCTTATCAAAGGAAAGCAATTATTATTGATGAGTTTTGCTTTCTAATAAACCAGCTTTATTAGGTTAGAGTTCAATATTTTAGACTACAAAAAATATCTTGGTGTACTACAATGTGGTGGAGACGGTCTAAATACTCAGTGTAAGGTTAGATTAATTTCTCTATTTAATTTGCCATACAACACAGAATTTTACTGAACATGAGGTGGCTATGCACAGAAACTGGTATAGTATGTCTTAGTATATATACTACGGATATATAGTATCCCTAATCATAAGTTCACAACTGCTAATGACACTACCTGTGCTAGGTAGGAACTTGCGAGATCAGAAAAATTCAATGCTTTCTCTCAATGTCTTTTCATATTGGTGCTGCACCATTTAGGGGAATATGTTTAATAACTACATACTTCCAGTCAAAGGAATGTTTACAAACACCCGCATCTACTAGCTCTTGAACCAAACAGAGTATTAGGAAGGTGATTGTTGCATTCTGGTGCAGAAAGCGAAATAGTGCCCAAGCATCCTTAAAAACCAGCTGTTTCCAGTTACCAATTTTACAAAGCCCTCCCCACATAGTCATCTGTTCCCAATGTCTGATATTCGACACTTCTGAAGGAGGGCAATGATACCTAAGTATTAGAAGGCTAACATGTTTGGGTCTTTCCACGTTCTTACTCCACTTTACTATTTACCATACTCTTGGAAAAAACTAATATACAATAGAACTAAATGTCCTTGACTAAAATTAAAAGTGAACACTCATTAAATTTTTACAGTTAAGAGATCTAAATGCAGTTGAAAGCATAAGAACACCTAAGGTTTCTCCTTGGCTTTAAAAATGATTTTACAAACATTAAGTACCAAATTTAGGCTCTTCAAGGAACTAGGTAAAAATATATATTTCAATAAGATTGGACTAAAAAACATTTGTATAGTCAATCTCCTTGATCATATCCTTAAGAACAGTATGCAAGACAGAAAATCCTCTTTGGTCAAGGCATTCTATCACTCTCAAATATTGCCATATAACGTCAGGCTTAACAAATAGCAAGTATACTTAAGCAACACTGCTCAGCTTCTCAAACTGAAACACTTCAAGGCAATGCTTAACTACAGAATGGAGAAGAGATTTTTCTTTTTCTTTTTTTTTTTTGAGTTGGCGTCTCACTCCGTCGCCCAGACTGGAGTGCAGTGGCCGCTCCCGGCCACCGCAGCCTCGACCTGCTGGGCTCCGGCGATCCTTCTGCCTCAGCCTTCCAAGTAGCCGGAATTACAGGCGCGCGCTACCACGCCCGGCTAATTTTTTTTGATTTATTGTAGAGATGAGGTTTCGCCTGCCCAGGCGGGTCTCGAACCCGCGGGCTCAGGCAATCCACTCACCTCAGC
>CAUYQG010118668.1:0-31020 GCA_963574415.1 Tarsius wallacei | reverse complement strand
ACAGGCTGAGCCACTGAGCCTGACCTGAATACATTTCTTAAAAACAGCCCTGCCCTGCATGAAGCACACCGCCACAACCTGGCAGCTGCTCCTTTGCTGTCCCGTCTGAGGCCCCCTTTCCTAGCAGTGTGCCACAGGGTGTCTGCTCCTCTCTTTCTCCGGACACAGCTCAGGGCAACTAACATGCCCAGTCTCTGTCCCAGCTCCTGCAGCCACCAAGACCATTCTGGCTGAGACCACAAGGCAAGGTGGCGGGAAGGCAGGCGCTGCCTGGGCCAGCGAGGCCAGCACTGGGCAGATGCCCTGAAGCATGGCCACCTCCAGGGTGGGTGCTGGCTTCAGCCTCCTCCAGGACCTCCTCCTGCCCTGGCCCGCTCCTCTCCCAGGACCCCGCGGGTCTGGTCAGGAGCCTGCAGTGGCCCAAGTGGGTCAAGTAAGAGTGAAGCCTGCCGGATAGGAGAGTAGTGTAGCTCTAGAACCCTGGACGCCCTGGCCCGTTTGAAGGGCCCCCACCCCGCACCATCGGTGTCCCCTTGTAAGAGGGGCACCGCCACGTCTTCAGGTTTTCAAGGAAAGCCAGAAACCCACATGTGAATCAAAAATCTGATTTTCAAATGTCGACAGCTGAGTTTTAAAGAAATGTATTCAGGTCAGGCTCAGTGGCTCAGCCTGTCATTCCAGCACTTTGGGAGGCCGAGGTGAGTGGATTGCCTGAGCCTGTGGGTTCGAGACCAGCCTGGGCAACTTGGCGAGACCTCGTCTCTACAATTTAAAAAAAATGTATTCAGGTCCTTATCCTTTATTTTAAAAATAAACCTTGTATTTTAGGTCAGTTTTAGATTTTTCTTTTTCTTTTCTTTTTTTTTACTTTTGGAAGGTATTCATGCGTGTTGGCTACATGGGCATGCTGTGCAGTGGTGGGGATTGGGTCTCAAATAGCCCATTTCCCAGACAGTGAGCATTGTGCCCCATGAGTAGTGTCTGAACCCTAGTCCCTCCGTGCCCCCTTACTGATGTCCCCAGTGATGATTTTTTCCATCTCTGTGACTCAGCTCTTCCGTGAGTAAGGACATGCGGTGTCTGGTTTCCTGTGTCTGAGTCAGTCCACTGGGGATGATGGTCTCCAGCCCCATTCCCTGTAGCTACCAAGGACAGGATTTCGTTCTTTTTGATGGCGGCATAGTATTCCATGGTGTATAGACACACCACGTTGTCGTTATCCGCTGATCGGTTGATGGCCACTTCGGTTGATTCCATATCTTTGCCATTGAGAGTCGTCCTGCGATGAACATGCAGGTGTAGGTGTCTTTTTTACATAACGACCTCTGTTCCTTAAGGTGGATTATCACCTAGTAGTGGGGTTGCATGCTCAAATGGTAGATCTACTTTTAGTTCTTTGAGTCATCTCCATACCTCTTTCCATAGAGGTTGTACTCATTTATACTCCTGCCGGGTACGGTGGCTCAAGCCTGTAATCCCAGCACTTTGGAAGACCGAGGTGAGAGGATTGCCTGAGACCATGGGCTCGAGACCAGCCTGGGCAACTTGGCGAGACCTAATCTCTGTAATAAATTAAAAAATTAGCCGGGCCTGTAGTTCCTGCTACTTGGAAGGCTGAGACGGAAGGGTCACCAGAGCCCAGCAGGTTGTTGCTGGGGTGGCCATGAGCGTGCTACTACACTCCAGCCTGGCCAGTGGAGCGAGACTCCAACTGAAAAAAAAAATTGCACTCTCACCAACAGTGTATAAGTGTTCCCTTTTCTCCACATCTGCACCAGCACCTACTGGTTTTTTATTATTTAATAGTGGCCATTCAGACTGGTGTCACGTGGTATCTCATTGTGGTCTTAGTTTGCATTTCCCTGATGATGAGTGATGTTGAGCATTTTTTCATATGTCTGTTGGCTGTTTGTATATCTTCTTTTGAGAGGTGTCTGTTCATGTTATGTGCCCACTTTTTAATGAGGCTCTTGGTTTTTTCTTGCTGATTTGTTTGAGTTCTTTGTGGATTCTGGATATGAGTCCTCTCCTCCCATTCTGTAGGTTGCCAATTTGCTCTGTTGATTCTTTCTTTTGCTGTGCAGAAGCTTTTTAGTTTAATTAAGTCCCACTTATTTATTTTTGTTTCAGCTGCACTTGCTTTTGGGGTTTTAGCCATAAATTCTTTGCCGAGGCCGATGTCCAGAAGAATTTTGGAGGTATTGTCTTCTAGGATTTTTATGGTTTCTGGTCTGACATTTAGGTCTTTAACCCATCTTGAGTTAATTTTTGTATATGGGGAGAGATAGGGATAAAGTTTCATTTTTTTCTGTATGTAGATATCCAATTTACTCAGCTCCATGTGTTGAAAAGGGTGTCCTTTCCCCAGTGTATGTTTTGGTCTGTTTTGTCAAAGATAAATTCGTTGTAGGTATTTGGGTTTACTTCTGGATTCTCTGTTCTGTTCCATTGGTCCATATGTCTGCTTTTGTGCCAGTACCATGCTGCTTTGGTTACCATAGCCTTGTAGTGTAACTTGAAGTCAGATAATGGTGATGCCTCCAGCTTTGATCTTTCTGCTTAGGATTGCTTTGGCTATTCTGGCTTTCCTTTGGTTTCGTACACATTTTGGAATTGTTTTTTTCTAATTCTGTGAAAACTGATGTTGGTAGTTTGATAGGGATGGCATTGAATCTGTAGATTACTTTGGGTAATATGGTCATTTTAATAATTTTGATTTTCCAATCCATGAGCATGGGATGTTTCTCCATTTGTTTGTGTCCTCTGTGATTTCTTTCATCAGAGTTTTGTAGTTCTTGTAGAGAGAGATCTTTCTCCTCCTTGGTTAAATATATTCCCAGGTACTTTAGCTTTTTGGCTGCTATGGTAAATGGAATTGAGTTTGTGATTTGATTCTCACCTTGGTTGCTATTGGTGTATGGCAGTGCTATGGATATGTGTGTGTTGATTTTGTATCCTGAAACTTTACCAAATTCATTTTCAGGAGCCTTTTGGAGGAGTCTTTAGGGCTCTCTAGGTATAAGATCATATAGCCCTGGTGTGTTGAGTTTTTCAGTTGCCAGCTGTGGCACCCCTGTGCTATGTACTTGCCTGGGCTCCCAGCATCCTGAGTGGCCGGCATGGCTTGGAAAGTGTTAGCTGGTGCTTGGGATCTGGCCTTCCCCAAAGCTGAGGTGTTGTATCTTATGTGGTGGGTGGTACTATTGACCTCCGGCCAGGAAGTGGCACTTGTGGGAGAACACTGGCTGCAATGGTGGCTGTAGAGTTCCTTCTTGGTGAGTGTTGCTCTGAGGAAGTGCTTAGCCAGCCTAGAATAAGGGCAGGGCTCTGGAGATTTCCCAAGTTTTTTGTCTGTTTTGAGCCTTCTGGGGTATTGCAGGGAAGAGGAGCTGACGCACCCCCAAGTGTTCACTCTTAGCTGCCCCAGTGGGAACTGGGGGAGTTCCAGGCCAGCGGGATAACGCTGTTGTGCAGGGCAGGCCCAGAAGACTTCACAAGGGCAAGGAGAGGTTGCTATGGAAACATTTCCCACCTGGCTCCACCTTGGCCTCAGGCAGCCTGCTGTCTGAAGGTCAAGGCCTGCACCTCTCAGGGCCTCAGGTGTTCTCAAGTCACCTGCCCAGTCAGGGATTGTGTGCCTGTACTGAGTTTGCCCTTGGGCCTGTTCCCTCCCAAGCTGCCTGCAAAGCAGCTGCTCTTCCCTGCAAGGGTTGAGTTCCTGGGAAATGGTGGCTGGTACTGCTTAAGGCTTCTTCCTGCACCACTCCATGGAAGAGCATGGCTGTGGGTCAGGCAGTTTCCCATGAGGGACTAGGGTCTCATGATGCTCGGGGAGCCCTGAAAGTTCACGGCAGAGCACAGAACTCCCCAACTCCAGTCACTCACCATTCTTACTGTGTCCGGAGGTTATGGTGGACTGTGGCGGTGCAGGCAAGTCTTCGGCCAGGTCTAGCCCAGATAACAGTTTTAGATTTACAGCAAAGATGGCCAAGATAGTACACAGAGTTCCCACACACCCCACACCCAGTTTCCCGTTTTCACGTCTTATATTAGTCTATTTGTCACCATGAATGAGCAGGTGTTAATAGATTGTTATTAACAGTTGATGTAGTTTTCCTTAGTTTTACCTAACGTCCTTTTTCCATCCCTGGATGCTGTCTGGGATCCACATTACATCTTGCCATGTGTCTTTAGTTTGCTCTCGCCTGTGAGTTTCCCAGACTTTCTTTTCTTCTTTTGTTTTTTTCTTTTGATGATTGACAGTTCTGAGGAGTACTAGGGGGCATACATATTGAGTATTCTTGTCATTTCTCTGAAGATGAACCTGAGGTTATGGGTTTTGGGAGGAAGACCACAAGGGTAAAGTGCCATGTTCATCACATCATATCAAGGACACATGCTATCCGCATGGCTAATCACTGTAGAGGTTGACCTTGGTCGCCTGGCAGAGGCCATATTCCCCAGGTTTCTCCGTGGTAAAGTTAGTTCCCTATCCCCATGTTCCTGTACTCCATGCTGTGGAAGGAAGTCACTGCGCAACCCACACATGGGGAGTGGGAGTTGGAGTCACCACCCGAAGGACAGGGTCCCTGCACAGACACTGTAGATTGGTTCTGAGAAGGGCCTTCCAGTCCTGTTCCAACCTAGCTTTTGAATCTGTCCCTAGGTGCTCCCTCCTTCTCCAGCCAAGATCATGGTCCTAGACACCAGTACAATGCCCAGGCCAATACCCTTCTCGCGCGTGTCATCTCAAGTTCTAAGCACCCTCTTCCCTCTCCTTCCCAGCACCCCCTTGTCCCTTGTCCCCAGTGCACTCTCTCATTCCCACCACTCTCGTCTCCGAGTCCCTCTTGTCCCTTGATCCTAGTGCCCTCTTCCCTCCGGTCCCCCACGCCCTCTTGTCCGTTGTCCCCAGAGCCCTCTTGTCCCTTGTCCCCAGCACCTTCCTGCCCCTTGTCCCAGTGCCCTCTTGTCTCTTGTCCCCGGTGCCCTCTTCCCTTTCCCCAGGGCCCTATCCCTCTTGTCCCCAGCACCTACTTGTCTCTTGTCCCCAGTGCTCTTTTGTCTCTTGTCTCCAGCGCACTTTCTCCCACACCACCGCTCTCTTGTCTCCTGCCCCTAAGTCCCTCTTGTCCCTTGTCCCCAGTGCCCTTTCGTCTCTTATTTCCGGCACCTTCTTGCTTCTTTTCCCCAGTGCACTCTTGTGCCTTGAGCCAGTGACTTCTTCTCTCTTCACCCAGCGCCCTCTCGTCTCCGGTCCCCAGCACCCCCTTCCCTCTTGTCCCCAGTGCTCTCCTGTCTCTTGTTCCCAGCACCCTCTTGCCTGCTGTCCCCAGCGTAGGCTCCTCCCTTGTTCCCAGGTCCTCTTATCAACACCACTCCCCTCATGTGTCCTGTTTTCGCTTTTGTGTGGCCACCTACGCTTTGTTCTGTGTCCCCCTTTATAGATTCTGTTCTCCTTGGACCTCCTTGACTGCTCAAGCACCCCCCTCTCCTCTAGAACATCTTCCCAGAATTCGGTCTGCATGACTTTCCTACCAGTCTCAAGTTTCCTCCCAGTTTTCTCCCAGTTGGGCCTCTCCCTAACCCGTGGTATTATCTTTCCCCACTGTTACTTCTCAACAGTCTCCCTGCTGGGCTGAGAGCTTCTGGGAGTGGGGCTGTGTCTTCAGTTGCCATTCTATTCCCTGTGCCTGCACCAGCCACCTGGCAAATAGATTCAGGATGAAAGAATGAACTGAAAAGCTTACAGAATTCCAGAATGACATTTCTTTGAATTCCCAGTCTTTTGTCTTGCCAACAGTCGCCGTGTTCTGCCTGCTCTTGTGCCTGTTTGAGTGTGTCTTACTCATTGTAGTAGCACCATTGCTTTTTGAGGGCTGCAATTGCATTCTGTTTGTCCTGTGGTTTCTAGGTCAGTGTCCTGCACATAACAGGTGTTTCAGTGAATGAGCGAATGAACAAATGAAGATCTCTGCACATGTAATTGAGGAGAGCGAATCACACAGGAAAGGAAGAATAATCAATGGAAAATACGCGGTAGAATTTTCAAGCTAAACCAAGTGGACTTGTGACACCTCCGAGCACGTTATTTTTAAATTTGTATCATACGCAAATATTGTCACACTTCTACTTAAGTAAAAAAAAAAGGCAAAACATAACTCTATTGTAAATTAAAGTGGCCTCTTGCTCCTAAACAACAGAAAGTGACAGTCAAGGCTGATTCTGTTCTTAGAGACGGACCTTCCTCCAAAAAGATTCACCCTGGGACGCTTAAAAATAGCTGACTGTTTTATCACGCAGCGTACGCTCCTTCCTCCTCCTTGAAAACCAGCACAACAATGTTCAAACAGAACTGTTCTCTATCTTTAATAAAACACAATTGTTCTAAATGGCCTCTGCTGGGGAGAAGTAAACAGAAAGCCACCATTCTGGGGGGAGCGGGAAACGTCCTGATGGCAAGATAGATGACCATGATCGTCCACACCAAACTTAACTGTTGCAGAGGGACCTTGCTCAGAGGAAGCTGCATCAGGAGAGGGTTTGGTTCCTCCTTTGATCTTGCCCCAAAGTACATTTTAGGGAGGCAACTTCCCAATTAGAATTTGGTTAGAGCAACCTGTAGAGGGCGTCCTTGCACCAAGAGCTGTGGAGCTTTCAGCAATACTAACAGGAAAGAAAAAAAACTCCAATTAAAACCACAGGCCCCAAGTCCAAAACAATGTCGATTGTGCTGTGAAATTATGATCTTTAACTGGGTGACATTGGCATCACAGTGTTAAAAGTGTTGTAAAGGCTGCCTGATGTCATAGTCCATTATACAAATGAATATTCACTGAAATAAAAAAGAATGAGAAGTTGGAAATGAGGTCACTATTTTTATTTTACAGGAACAAAGGCTGTGCCGTTTTGGATGCAAAAGCATGATTTCCTTATCAGTGTGGGTGATAGTGTCTAGGAGAATGGACTTTGGAATGAGAGTGCCTGGGATTTGGACCCCACCTATGTCACTTACCAGCTGAATATCCACCTTCAACTTCCCAACTTTTGGGGCCTTGTTTCCCCATCAGTAAAACGGGAATAATAATAGTATCTACTTAAAAGAGTTGTGATGATTAAGTAAGCGCTTAAAAGGAAAGTACTTGAAATTTAACACACTAGGCCAGGTGTGGTGGTTCACGCCTGTAATCCCACACTATGGGAGACCAAGGAGGGAGGATTGCTTAAGCCCAGGAGGTCGAGATCAGACTGTACAACATAGTGAATCCTCATCTCTACAAAAAAGATTTTAAAAAATCAGCCAGATGTGGTGGTGTGTGCCTCAAGTCCCAGCTACTCGGGAGGCTGAGGCAAGAAGATCACTTGAGCTCAGGAGTTCGAGGCTGCAGTGAGTCGTGATTGTGCCACTACACTCCAACCTGGGCAACAGAGTAAGACCGTAACTCAAAAAGGAAAAAAATTAAGACATTAGTTCAAATCAGTCATAATGAGGCAGATTCTTGTCTATCCCCCCCACCCCCACCACCAACAATTGTAAAGCTGAAGATATGTCATGGCTGGAAATGTGTCTTCTGTTCTTTTTGGTCACTTCTCATGAACCAACGTGGATCTGACTTAAAGCACACACATGTCAAGCTGCTTCTGTTTGTCCCTCTGAGTGTCCACTGCTCTACAAAGGACCCAGCAAAACGCAACGCCCGGCCCAGATCTCCATCCTTGGATGTCTGTTGCAGCATCTGAACACTAAAGAAAAAAAAAAGAAGTAAACAAACATTTTCTGAGTTTGAAGATTTCTAAGTTTTTGGAAACGTGTTGTTTCCATTGTATTTGCGCATCCACTGGAAAGGATGCAGAAACAAGCCCTCTCCGCGGGCCGGGTGGATGGGTTATGTGTGGCCTATGCCTGCCACACGTGGACTCCCGGGCCAGGCGGGAGCCTGCCCCCAAGCCCCAGAGAGTTCAGTACACCAGCACATGGGAGGTCAGCCATGACTTTAGGGAGCTCCACTCCAGTGGTCAAGCACAGCCATCATCCAGGGCCCAGGGAGCCCTTCCAGACACTGCCAGGCCATCAGGGACACATGGGCCTCCCCAGCTGCGGGCATCGGGCACGTGCTCACTGGGCGCCCGCAGCCAAGCCGTCTGCCCCACCGCACAGCTGAGTCTCGGGTTTCAACCAGACTGGGGCGGGGGAGGGGCGGTGCGGAAAGTGTCCACAGAGCGTGGAACCAAGGTCACGGGATTTACAGGAATGACACCGGCAGAGAGGGAGCCCATGAGGAATGTGTGCCTTCAGTGGGCACTGGGCTTGGAGTGGGAGTCACCACCCTTGCCGCCGCCGCCGCCACCACCACCACCACCACCACCCTCACCGGCACTCCGCCAAGCCCCGCGGGTCTGCTACCCCGAGTTCCCCCACCCACGCCTCCCCCGGCCTGGGAGGGAGCGACCGGAGGCCCAGGGAGTCCCGCAAGGGCTTCTGCTCCCCAGGGGCGGCCGGCGCGGCCCTGTGGCCCCGTGCTGGTCGGCGCCACCCTGCGCGCTCTCCTTCCGTGGCTCCCCCGGGCCCTCTGACGGTCGGCCTAGCCGGCTCGCTGGCCTCGCGGGCGGCGCCGGTCTCGCGTCCCTGCCTCCCCTCTCCCGCCCCCACCTGCGCGACTCGCGCCCGCCCCCGCCCCTCCCTCCACCTTCCCGCGCCTCCCCCTTTCCCTCCTCCTCCTCCTCCTTTTTCCGTCCTCACTCCCTCCCGCCTCCCGCCTCCCGCCTCCCCCGCCTCCTCCAGCTCTCCCGGCTCGCCGGCACCGCGGCGGGAGCTGCACGCGCAGCCGTCTAGGCGGGAACGGCTCTCGGAGGCAGCGGCCGAGCGGAGGACCGCGGCGCAGGTGGCGCGGGCGGCGGCGACGGTCCCGAGCAGCATGGCCCGCGGGGGCGCCCTCCGCGCCGCAGGGCCCTGGGGCGTGCTGCTGTGCCTGCTGGCGCTGCGGGCGCAGGCCGGGCCGCCGCGAGAGGACGGGCTGTACCTGTGGATCGACGCGCGCCAGGCCCGGGCGCTCATCGGTGAGGCCCGCGCGCCCCACGCGCGCGCGAAGGCGGGGGGCGCGCGCGCCCCGCGGGCCCCGAACTCCCGTTCCCGGCGGAGCGCGCCGCTCCTGGCGGCCGCCCCGGCTCCGCGCGGGCCGCCCCGGCGCTCCCGGGATCGTGCGCACCCCTCGACCCCCACCCCCACCCCCAGCGCGGGTCTGCGGGCCTCGTTCTGGTCCGGACAGCTGGGCAGGACCGAAGCCAGGGCGCGGGGCGCAGAGGGGGCCCACCCCCCGGCCCCGGCGTTTTTACGCACGAAACCTGGGTTCTCCCGAGACCGCCCAATGTGATCGTGGCTTGTTTTCTTCTTCCAACAAACAGGGTTCGAGGAAGACATCCTGATCGTTTCAGAGGGGAAAATGGCCCCCTTCACCCACGATTTTAGAAAGGCTCAGCAGAGGATGCCGGCGATCCCGGTGAATATCCGCTCCATGAACTTCACCTGGCAGGCGGCGGGGCCGGTAAGTGCTGGGAACCCGCCCTCTGGCGTCCCGGGCCTGGCGCGAGTAGGAGCGCCCCGCACGGTGCCAGGCTGGTACACTTCGCGGCTTTTGAGAGCACTCTGTCTTCCGGTCGCCAAAGCAGATAAAGAATAAATTCCCCTCTTGTAAAAAAGTTGTCCCGTAGATTAAAGGTCTCTAAAGAAAAGCGTGAGCAACGCGCCCAGGCTTACGAGCTGGATGAGACTCTATGACTGGAGGCTGCCGGAAATAGAAAGACCTCAGGTACCCTCATCGCAGTGTTTCTGTGATCACTGGTTTCACAATTGAGCACAGTAATTAAAAGACTTCGTTTCCATAGTATGTGCTGATCACTTGTGGCGTCCTGTGTAGTTGACAACGAATTTTTAGGTGTTTGGGACATGGTGCCTTTTAAAGCAGTTGGTATGTTGAATGTAATCCACTGGGATGTGAATGCCAGGTATTTCCGGTAGAAGTTCATAGAGGCAAAAGGTGCTGTATTTAGAACGTTGTGAACTATTGCAGCCTACTGATTTTTTAAAGATTGCCATTTTAAATGCTTTCACATGGAAAGGAAAACAGCAGTCCGCTTTTAGGAAGAAGCATTCCTTTTATTCCTTAGCACATTCGCATCTTTTGTATATTACCGTTTGCACATTTTCAGAATTATATAAATGACCTATAACTTTGGAAAGAAAGGAAGAGTAAAATGCTTACGTGAGTTTAATTTCTTTTGTGCAATTGGAGAATTTACTCTAGGGGACAAGTGGGAATACATTCTTTTGCTCATTTGCTTGTAAAATGTGTCTACTATGAACATCATTGTGACTATAATTAAAATCACATTTTCAGGTCTTTTTTATCCTAACTTACTTAAATGGCTATTTTCATGAAGGATGTGCTACAGAAAACACTTCATAAAAAGTCGCTATTTTGGATTGAGAAGCCACTTTGGTTTCCTCTAATGACCCGGCGTAGCATGGTCATGACCACTTGAGCTGGCTTCTCTTCCTCAGGTCTGTCCTCTTTTTTTCTTCTTCTGTTTCCCCTAAAATGGATCAACTCTAGACCCTTCAACGCTTCCATTGCTATGTGGTTTAAAAGTTGGGAAGTTTTGGGTCCATCAAGGCAGGTCTTCAATAGCAAGGACATCTGTTCTAACGCTCCCGTTTTGCAAATAAGTTCACGAAGCTTCCACCGCTCCACGGGGAGATCATTCCTTTCCTCCCTACAATTCCCTCTTCATGGATGCTTTATAGACAGTCAAGTTTGGAATGTTGTGAGACCAGTAATGCGTCAATGAATGGCCTTTTATTTTCACCTGGATCTGTTTACTTGTGGTTGACTTCTTGTCAGTTCATTAACTGGTCAATTACTTCTGTTTTTTGACCTGTACGTTTATGGATTCATAAGAACCATTAGAAGGTAGCTTGAGTTGCATGGCCCTAGCCGAAAGGGTTTGGTACCCGGTAACTGCTGGAGAAGCAGGAAATGCCAAGAGTTCCTCTCCTTCCTTCCTTTCCTTCTTTTGTCTATGAGTTTCTTTCTTTCCTTCAGACTATGGAATTTGAAACACAGGCTTGAATTCTATGTTATCTCCCCTATTGCTTAATAGCATAACGCATGTTAGCAAATTTTGGCATATAGGTGGGTACGAGATGGACTGACATATCATTCAACCTCAGCAATATGTCTTGTAGGCCAGAGGTCCCCAGTCGCTGGCCCACGGGCCGGTACCACTCCATGGCCTGTTAGGAACCGTGGCCAGCGAGTGAAATTCATAGGTATTTACAGCCGCTCCCCATCGCTCGCATCACCACCCGAGCCCCGCCTCCTGTCAGATCAGCACTGAGATGCCTGCTTCCATTTCCAACATCCTGTCTTGGTGAAGCAAGGTTTTCTGCAGTGACAGCAGCTGACATGAGATTACAGAGTAGACTGGACATAAGCAACACACTGCAGGTGTCACTGTCTCCCGTCAACCCCAGATGGGACCGTTTAGTTGCAGGAAAACAAGCTCAGGGCTCCCACTGATTCTGCATGACAGCAAGCTGTATCATTGTTTCATTAGATATTGCAGTATCATCATAATAGAAATAAGTGCACCATAACTGCAATGTGCATGAATCATCCCGAAACCGTCCCTCTCCCCGCCCCCGCCCATGGAAAAATTGTCTATACGGAACCGGTCCCTGATGCCAAAAAGCTTGGGCACCGCCGTTGTAGGGGATTAGGGAAGATACAGGAACTGGCATGAAGATGAAGTCTCCAGTACTTTTCTTCCTCCTGCACAGGTGTCCTCACTGGGTGGATTATCTCATGATGCTGGACAGTGTTAGCACCTCTGTTCAGTTACCTGGCCACCATGCTCGGGCTGTTGTGGAGAGGTTACCACAGGGAACTATATGCATCCGGTGTCTGTTTTTTGTAGGGGAGAGAGCGGCAGATCCAAGCAATCTAGGCAGATAGATGTTGTAAGGTATCATCTCAACATAACTTGTGTTACTTATAAAGTTATGTGACCTCAGTGCCATAATTTTTGAAATGGATGGGCATTTTGAAGGTGGGAACAAATCTTGACTTCAATACCAATTAAGTATTTTGAAAGTCATCCATGGCTACAGCCAAACCACACCAAAACATTTATATGGAAAATGAAAAGTTCACTCCATTATCTAGTTATTTCATTCAAGTGATATCAGATATTTAGGTGTTTCAAAAATACACAAATGAACACGTAGCCAACGAATGAAATTGTAAGCTTTAAGGTTAAGTGTTTTGGCAACACGGGGGTAAAGTTAAAATAACTTCAGGGTTGAAGACCTAGTGGAGGCAGTTACATGTTACCTACTTCCAATAAGTTATTAGTCCAGTTACCCAAAGTGTTCTTGGGGGCACTTAAAATACATTTCACGTCCTACTGCAGACAAGTGCAAATAAAAGTTACAATAAGATTTACTTCCCCACATCAAGTTGTTCAAATCTTTACAAGTGGTTTTAGTGTGTGGAGAACTATGCATACTCATATACCGTGGGCGTGCCAGCCCTTTTGCAGGACAATTAGACAGATGACAGAAGATGTGACATAGATCCCATGACTGGGAACTTTGACTTCCAGAGATTCGTACTAAGGAAATAATCATGGACATAAACAAAAATTTAGATCCAAGAATGTTCCTCATCGTGCTGTTTATAAAGATAGAACAATAAAGCCAGGCGCGGTGGCTCACGTCTGTCATCCCAGCACTTTGGGAGGCCAAGGCGAGAGGATTGCCTGAGCCCATGGGTTTGAGACCAGACTGGGCAACTTAGCGAGACCTCATCTCTCTCTCTCTCCAATAAATAAAAGAATTAGCCGGGCTTGGTGGTGCGTGCCTGTAGTTCCGGCTACTTGGAAGGCTGAGGTGGAAGGATCGCTGGAGCCCAGCAGGTCAAGGCTGTGGTGGCCATAAATGTGCCACTGTACTCCAGCCTGGGTGACAGAGTGAGACTCCAAAAAAAAAAAAAAAAGAACAATAGACATGACACAGAGTCTGGCTGTAGCAGTAGAACACAATTCGGTGGTGAGGATATTCCAGACACCCATCTGAGGCCATGGAAAAATGTTCACGCAGTGGAAGGTGTCTGTAATATGCCACATTCTGTTTGATTCCATTACAAAATATGTTGGCAGACATAGGAAAAATCGTCTGAGCCGCATCTGATCGTCCAAAGTGTAAACACTAGTCCTATCTATGCCCATTACATTTTGGTTTTTCCGCAGTGAATGTGTATTGGCTTGTAATTTTAAAAATTATTTTATATCAAATATATATATATATAAAAGTTGTATGAGTTTCAGATTGTATGATGTTCTGTTCTGTATTATAAATATATTTGATAGCTGGTATCATTTTAACATTACGGATCATTCGACAAAAAGGTAAAGCAAATGGTTTCCATGGGTCTTCAGAAGACCAAAGAGTTCACTGCTATTCCTCTGATTCTCACCAGTTTCCTTTGAGGTCTCCCCAAATCTTTCCTGCCTAAAGTCATCTTTCCTGACCCCTCTCCCTGCAAATCTCATTTTCCATGGACAATCTTGCTCCATGTATCTCCCATTTAAAATACTCATTTTCTGACATGCCTTGTCTCAAGGCTTTTGGATGAGAGACAAATTTCTAATGAAGAGGCTTAGCTTAAAGCATTTTTAGTAATTAAGGGAAAATACCCTTTATTATTGTACCTAACTTTTTACTAGTTGATATTTTTCAGTGAGGCATGTTTTATTCTTTTTCCCTAAACTTGAGACAGGCAGGGGCCATATGCAACCATGTCGGTTTTCTAAATGAGACGCTAATTAAACATTTTATTTGGAAAATAACCCTTCCTAAACCCAATGGCTTTCAAGTAAAAATTTAATGAGAGGTTTTGCTAGACAAATCTGAATCCATCATTAGGACACAACTGCCGATTTCCATATGAACCAGTGGTAAGGCCAAAATGTTGTATTTACATAACTCATATAAATAGCTGTTTGCTTATAGTGATCATAGAGGCTCTATCTTGGTAACTATACTGTGTTCTTTCACCTGTATAAATATACTAAGATACTGTAACCCTAGTACTTGGTTAACAGGGCATCTCTTTTATGTTGCTTTTTTTTTTTGAGTTGGAGTCTCACTCTGCCGCCCAAGCTGGAGTGCAGCGGCACCCTCATGGCTGCCCCAGCGTCTGCCTGCTGGGCTTCGCCGATTCTTCCACCTCAGCCTTCCAGGTAGCCGGAGCCACAGGCGTGCACCCCATGCCCGGCTAATTTTTTATTTATTTTAGAGACAAGGTCTCACCAAGGTGCCCAGACTGGTCTCAAACTCGTGGGCTCAGGCAGTCCACTCGCCTCGGCCTCCCAAAGTGCTGGGATGACAGGCTGAGCCACCGAGCTTGGCTGCTTTTTTTTTTTGGCATAGTGGCAGTAGATTTATGCTAAGCTACCTGTGCTGATTTTCCGGCCTTCTTGTGACCAAAGGCCTGGATGTCTAAGCTGGGTGGCGAAGGTTGGGGTGAAATTGGTGTCTAGGAAATAGAAATCCTCTGGGTGAGGATGACCAACCCGTGTTAATTTCAGACCTACCACTGGGATGACGGACAGGCTTTGGCCTTCTGGACAAGGTCCGGGTCTTCCGGGAAGCTTTTTAGCGCACGTCATGTGCAGGATTCTTGTAACCACTAGAAGTCAGTGCTGTCACTTCATCTGTCTCAGTTTCAAGAGGTTTAAAAACAAAACCTTCGCGTGTTCCTGTGGATCTAGGGAAGGAAGAGGAGAATTGTGTCTGCTTCCCTGGGGACGTGGGAGATCATGTGTGTCGTGTGGAGTAGTTGACTTCATTGTGTTCACTGCGGAAATATGTTCCTTTGTTTGTTTGTTTTTAATTAGATTGTCTTTTTTTTATTGTTGGATCATAAGAGTTCTTTTTTTTTTTTGAGTTGGAGTCTCACTCTGTCACCCAGACTGGAGCACAGTGGCCGCTCCCGGCCACCACAGCCTCGACTTGCTGGGCTCCGGCGATCCTTCCGCCCCAGCCTTCCATGTAGCTGGAACTATAGGCACGTGCTACCATGCCCAGCTAATTTTTTGAAATATTGTAGAGATGAGGTCTCGCCAAGTTGTCCAGGCGGGTCTCGAACCCAAGAGCTCAGGCAATCCACTCACCTCGGCCTCTCAAAGCACGGGATTACAGGCTGAGCCACCGAGCCCGGCAAGAAAAAGTTTTAAGGTAGAAAATCTTTACAGCATAGTTGGAAAAAGTTCAGATTTTTAGGAGAGCCATTGGATTTGTCAATGAGTTAGTTGAATGATGAGTACAATAGATGGATGAAGGTGAGATATATTAAAAAAGAGGAAGCAAGGTCAAATATGTACGATGACTGTTGGATAGGGATATGGTAGGAGATGTGGAAGACATGGTCAAAATATTATGAGTTGCTTTTGCATTAAATTTTACTGCTTATTTCTTTTTAATTTGAGAAAGACTTGAAATTATGTATAGGTGTTGGGAATGGAGCCAGTAAAGAATTAATAGCTTTGAAAATCCACAAGAGGAAGGGCATGAAGAGAGCAAGAATCAGGAAGAAAAAAGAAAAGATAGAATGAAAAGTAACAATATAAATGACATTCATCATGGAATTATTGAAGAAAGGGCAAAAAGAATTTTGTAGAAATACACAGATACATTTGTAAAGTGAATAGACGGGATATTGAACAAGAACATACTGAATACTTTTCATTTTCTAAATGGAATAAATTTAAAGAAGCAATGCCATTTTTGGGCAGCAAGATTTATAGGTACTGTGTAAGAAACTTTATTAGCCTAATGAGGGCTAGTAAAATGCATTGCAATCATGAGTTGATCAAAGTTAAAATAAAAATGGATAAAGTTGAAGCACAGCTGAAGTTAGGGAAAAAGGGGTTTGCACAAATGGATAACATTCTACAGAAACATATAATATATATTCAAAAATGGAGCCTGGTTGTAACACTGAGAAAGTGTTTATGCATTGTTAGTTTGTGTAGGGTCATTGAGAGTAGTTTATAGAGAAAAGGTAGGTGATCTGAGGTGGGAACAATGAAGGGCAAGGAACAAAGAGAGGCAGAACCAGTACTGGTCCACAGACAGAAAATATGTATTAAAATTTTGCCCAATTTTTTTAACTCTAGAAAAAGTTTGCCCGCATTTCTAACTCAAAATTCGAATATGAAGAGATAACCCTGAATTGCTCAAAGATGAAGACTATTAACTTTTGTACAATACTTTTTGTTATCAAATTTGATAAAAGAGTTTTATTTGTTTGTTTATGGTCTCTGTGATTCATATCAAGGTTTTATTTTTAACAAAATAGCAATCTGGTTTCTTTACTAATATGCCTATAAAACCTGAAGAATTACTAAGAATTTATTCAAATGTTCCCAACAAACTGAGATAATGTAATTATCTATTTTTAGCTGACCTTGAATATGAAGAAGCAATGAAACAAAATATGCAAAGATAATAGCATTTCTTTACCAAATGAATAATGAAGTGTGGAGGGGGAAAATATCAGTTTGTGGAGATGAGGTGCTGGTCTATACTATCAGTTTCTCTTGTGAATGGTCAGTCTGGAAGGGCTCTGTGAAAGGCAGGACATACATTGTGGATAAATTAACACACTTCTAAAATCATTAAATGCTGCCTTCTCTTTATAATGTATCTCAAACATTCTAACTTTTATTTTATGTAGTACCATCATTACTATTTTAATGGAAAAACTCATAAAAAATAGTGTATTTAGAAAATAGACACTGCAGCTAAAAAACACAATTAAAATATGTTAAGAATAACAAATTCTGATCCTGTTGACAGTAGCACATTGAAAAAGCACATTAATTTATTGTACTAAAAAAAGCTTTTATGGAAATTACTAATGAAAAGCAAGATGACTACCCATTTCATCTTGACTGTAGGGGCTTCATAAATGATAGTTATTTTGTAGTTCAGTGAACTGGTGTCAAAGGAAAACAACAACAAAGAAATTAAATAAGAGACAATAATCTGGTTTCCAGAATAGTATAAGCATCTATTTCTGATGTTAAAGGGAGCTGTTCTTATTCAAAAGTACATTAGCTTAATTTTGCATGCTAGTTTTCTTTCCCAAACCGAGACACACTTAACTTACTTTAGCATAAAAAGGCATATTTTGTTGGCAGTTATAGTCAACCACACACTAACTCTTCTTGCTGATGTCACTAATTTTTCAACAAAATATGATTATTTTTTCAGTGCCTCACATTTTATACATGTATAATAAATCTTTTTCAAAGTGAAATCCAACTGATAGATTTACATTGTTTTTAATGAAATAAACAGTGCTGACTTTTAAATGCCAAAATATATGCGAATAAATATCACCTTCTTTTCTACTTATGTTATTTAGTGACAACAGAAACTTTTTCAAGAATAGAATCAATAGCATACAACTGAAAAAAATCTGGTACAATATTCCACTTGGTAGCGCAATTACTATAATGGTTTTTACTTTTAAAAAGTACATCCTAATCTGTGTTCTTGGAATGGCTTTATCAAAATGACTAGATTTTAAAAATAATATGTGCACTAGCTAAAAAGTCAAACTGTATGAAAGTGTAATAAAGTGAAAAACTGTAGCAATTAAGTGAAAAACGTTAGCATCCTAAGTCCGTGAGTCACACAAGATAATTTTTTAATCATTTTTTTAATTTGACTTTGTTACTTCTGATGTTACCATAGTAGGAAATGTCAAGCTTTTTGTTTTTAATTGCATTTTTAGACATATTCTTCTAACCTGCTTTACAAAAGTTAAAAAAAAATTATCTCACAGCATCTCAACTTTCTTCCCTCTCAATACTAGACAACTCATGAAAATTATTTTCCTGGTTGCCATCATGACTTTAAATACTATATTCAAATCCTTATTTTTATACATCAATTTTAAAAGTATTTTGACCATTCTAGATGAGTAAAATAATGCCTCTTTTTCAGAATTGCTTTCGCTTTTTTCTCCAATCTGCTAATTTTCTTAGCTATACTTTCAATTTTAATTACATGTTTGATTTAAAAAAAATAGATTTTGTAATGTTGTTCTGTGATATCTATAGGTTAATTTTTAAAATAAAAAATAAAAGTGTTAATAAAGATACAAATAAAGTGATTTGTCCTATAGAGAAAATGTATTCTAATATCACTGAACATATTTGGTTCTGCAGAACAGATAATTCTCACGAAGGGTGAAGTGGTTTTAGAGCAAGGCCACTTTATGCATCAGTTCAGCAAAAGAGAGTCAACTGGACTCTGTGACTTCAGTCAATATAATGTGTCATTTAATACAACAGAAACTAAATAAAATAGAAGCTGAGCAAATATTTGTAAGCTAAAATTAAGCTCTGCAGAAGCAAAGTGTCACAATGATTTGATCATCTGTAGGGCATAGTAGTTTGTGATTCAAGGCAGGATTGTTAAAAAATAACTCTTACATTCATGTTGTGCTTCAGCACAATGAATTAGTTAGGATTAACAGCCATCTATTCTTTCAATTAAGGGATTATGACAAGTCTAGATTCACATAGACGCCTTTCAAATTTAGTAAGCAGTTAGTGTGTTCTTTCACTCTTAAAAGCTACTCTCATAATATGGAACAATAAAGAATAAAAATCTTCTGGAGGGCAGATACCTGTGTGTCCCTCAGAGCTTTCTGGTCAAGATGAAAGAGACTCCACATAGAAGCAATTAATGTCCTTTGCTTGTTGCTCTGGCTTGAAAGTGTTCCAAAAAGCTAATTTCTCAATTGTGGAAGAGATCTTGAGATGTGGTGTGTAGTTGATGAGACAACCAAGTGACAATCTGGCACAATGAACCCTGGAGCTAGACAGCTAGGTTTGAATTCTGGCTACATAACTTACCTGATACTGTTTCTTACTTTCTCCATGCTTCAGTTTCCTCATCTGCAAAAGGAGGATAATAATAAATTTACTTCACAAAATTGGAATGATGAAATATGTTAATATATGCAGTGTTTTTAGCATAATTGTATTAGTTTTGTTAAGAGTTCTATATCAAACATCTTTTATTACTCTTTCTATTACTATTGTTTCAATACTGTATCCTTTCAATGTTTGATACATTGCTTGAATTGTGTACATATTTGTTTTCCTGAAAATTATCTTTAAAAAATTTTTTTTTTCCTTTTTTTTTTTTTTTTTTTTTTTTTTTTTGCAGAAATGATACCATACCTTGCCTGGTCTTATATGATCTTTACCTTTCCAATAAATACACATCTTCATCATATTTTGTAATAGTGCACAGTATTCCAGCGTATAGATGTACCAACATTCATTTACCCATCCTGCTGTGCTCCTAAATGCCAATACATTCCCCCCCGTGACATTCTGAAGCCTTGATACAAATATTTGAACAAGAATTGGATGAGAAAAAAACCTTGTATATTGATCATGCTAGGTCTGCTTGCTGATATTTCAGCCTTGAATTTTTGTGAAAAATGTTTATTCCCCAACACATACTGTCTTAATTTAATCATTATCACAGGCAGTTGAAATAGGCCCTTTTAGCCTCAGGAAGCTCTGTTTCCCCACTGGAATCTTCTCTGGTAATTACTCCCACTCTTCTCCCCCAGCTTGTTTGCCATGAACTGATTCCTGGAGGGAAGACCATTCCTGTTACAAATGAAAATAAGTGAGTATAGCAATTAGATTTTTAAGGTCACCACTTGAAAAGACTTTATTCTGGCTCTCTGGGCTTACGTGGAGAATTTATTAAGATAGATGAAAGTAGAAAGAGGCCATAAATGTCATAATGGAAATTACTGGTAACAGTTCATAGGCCGGAATTGTATTAAATTCGATTTGCAAAATAAGAACTGACAATTTGTTTTTTGTAGTAGCATTTCTAAGGTCAGAGGCACCCAGGCCCTGGTGCTCTTAGGAATTTAATGACGGCTCTAGATGCAGACAGATGGATTCTGAGCTCTTCAGGCATGCTGTCCTGAACCCAGAGGACACACAGGCAGAAAGACACCTTGGAGAAGCAGATCATTTTGGAATGATAGCACGTGGCAGTTGTATAAAACACTGTTGCTGAGAAGACATGGTGATGAATTCCAATGTGGCAAGCAGGTCTTAAACATGGGAAATCGGGAAGACTCGAGGCCCAGAAGCTATTGCCACATAATGGGCTCTTAGGAATCTATCATAAATGTCAACCTTTCTGGTCCCCACACTGTCTCCACCCGGCCCTATTGTCACCTAATTAAAACCGTAGAGCCTGCTATGAGGAATAGACATTGGTCCCTTTGTCAATCTATGAATCTTCTGCCACCAGGCTCAGCTGAGCATGTGAACTGTTAATCGGAGCATCAGTTTCTTTAGTGACAAGTATGGGCTCAGCCCATCTGGTGAGTCATTTGGATCAGATGCACATCACAGTCCAACTTTCCAGGCATCATGTTCCTCCCAATTGGGTGGTTTGGTCCACCTGCATGCTTGGGAAGGTTTTATTTAAACTGTTAGAATAGTCAGAAGAACAGACTCTGTTTTCCCATGATCGAAATACACCAGACTTGACCAGCCTTGCCCCTTGGCCACTAGTTTGAAAACTTAGAAGGAATAAAATGCCACTTGGGAGATGCTGCCTAAGGGAGTGGAGAGAGCCCAGCTCCGGATCAGGGAGAGTAGGGCTGAGTTCTGGTTCTGCCTGCCATGCAACCTGCAACCATTCCTTCAGAGGGCAGCACATGAGATAAGGTGTGTGAATATCTTTCAGGATGTTGGGCTCAAAGGAGGGGCTTAATAAATGACTGCAGTGATAGCAACATCACTGTATATGTGACGTGTCACACAAATCCCACCATCCCCAGCGAGGCTACATGTCACCAGGCATCATGACTTGGGGATTATGGGAGGAAGTCACTCATTCCTCCCAACATAGACATTGGCTGCTGTATATAGCGTCAGAGGAGGTGGGTCAGTGCAGGCTGGAGTGAGCATCCTGTCCTGCCATGGAACCTCCTATGTGGACCCTTATCTCACAGACTCTTAAACGTTCTTATCATGGAACTTCAGCATCAGGGCAAGGGTATTCAGTTCGGTAGACTCACTCACAAGGCCTAGCAGGCCTAGCAGTGCCAGTTTCCCCCTCTTTAGGGATGATATTTAATCTTGCACTTCTTGGATGCTAAATGTTTCTCATTCTCTCTCTTTCTCTTCCTCTCCCTCTTCCCCTGCCATCCCTTTCCTCTCCCTCCCCTCTTTCGCTCTATCAAATGGAACAGCATCAGTGACCTGCTTCAAAGAGTACATGGAAGGAGTAGCAATAATAGAATAATTCATATTTGAATGTATTAATGTACAGATTTGCTCCTGGAGAATTTTTTTAAGTAGAGATATTTTTAAGGTCACTAACTTAGATGTATTTGGACTGTACTAATTTGGAATTTGTGAGAATTGCACCTAAACTGAGCTCAAGTTCTTTATTTAATATCTGTGTAAATGATTTGCTAAGAAGCCAGCGGTACAAGCAGGCCTGTTAGAATGTATTCAAAAGGATTATTCAAAAGGATTGTATTGTATTATGTAGCTGTAGGTGAGGATGTTGTGGTCATAAAAGCAGGCGCAAAAGACTTGGAACTGTTGGCTGCTCTGACTTCCCAGCCGAACCTGGGTAACCCAGCTGCATGTATTTAAAGCATCCTGCAGTTCTGCTTTTTTCATGGCTTTATACCCTTGGTTCAGATTAGCAAGATTTTGATAAAGTTTCAACATGAAACAATTTTTCTCTACTTCTTAAAGCTTTTTGGAAGACTGAATGGTATCTTAATTGGCTTATGTCCAGAGGATGAGATTAAATGAAAGTCCAAAAGGCGTCCTTTGTTCTAAGAAGGACCCTCTTCTTACCTGGAGAATGTCTCACCTTGATTGTTGACAACATAGTAGGGAATTACCTGATGTGACCCATGGATTTTGGGGGGGAGGAATGAATGAAGTAATGCCCATGAAGGCTTAGCGCATTTCCAGTGGCACACAGTGCACAATTCAGGAGTACTGTCATTGTCATTATTTTAATGAAATGCTCTAATGCTGTGTTTTTTGTGTAAAATGGTTCAAAAATGACTAGACTTCTCTTTCAGCCCATTGGTAACAGCCTGCCCCATCCTGCTAATTTCCATTGTTTTCTCTTCTTTGTTGGCAACAGAATTAGCTACATCCATCTGATGGCCCATTTTCGAATGCACACTCAAATCAAAAACCAGACAGCTGCCCTTATTAGCGGATTCCGTTCCATTATCAAACCCGAGTGGACCCGAATGTTCTCAACCCCTGAGCTGCAGCGTCTCATCTCCGGTGATAATGCTGAGATTGATCTGGAAGATTTAAAGTAAGGGGCGGGTAAGGGGGTAGGGTAGAATCCTTAGGCCTCTTAGAAAGCCACCTTCTCCCCTCACTGAGTTCCTTCTGGAGAGCTGTTTCAGGAGCCTGTCTCCAAATGTCCTTCCTCCTTGGTCTCTGACCAGACTGCCTCGGAAGAGAAGGTCAGCCACTTTGCCTAGAGACTGGTAGAAATAGGTCTGAGGACCAGGGCTCTCTGAAACTCTGTGGGAAGGGGTCACAGGATCTCACACTAGCTTCTGCTTGGGAACATGAGGGCCAGCTCTCAAACTCTCCATTCGTTTAGCTTCCAGTGAGACGGGGTTATTAAGGAATGGACTTCTGGTTTTAAGAGAAATTAGTAGTGTCACCAGGCCTGCCAGGGTTGACCATGCCACTTACCTGAGTGATCATGTCTACCTGTGTCCTTAAGTGCCTGTTGGCGTGTGTTGCTGAGCCTGTCTGGTTTCTTTCAGGAAGCACACGGTGTACTATGGTGGTTTTCACGGAAGTCACAGAGTCATCATCTGGCTCTGGGATATTCTGGCCTCCGACTTCACACCGGACGAGAGAGCCATGTTTCTAAAGGTATTTTTTTTATTACCTATGCTAGTGTTTGTTCATTCATAAAAACCTAGAAGCCCAGTTGATAGAATAATTTACACCGGAAAAAATGAAATTATCACAGGCCCATGTATTGTTAGCATAGCCTCTCCTGTTGGCAGGCCTCCCAGGAAGCCAAACGGTAACCAGAGTGGGACTTGAGGGCCAAGACTGAACCTGCTGTGTGCCCCTGGCTGTAGGGATGGGCCCCTGCATGAGTAGGCATGCCTGTTGGGCTCAGCACTGCACCCTCCCTTCACCCTTTGCTGGCCTGGCTAACATCTTTTTTTCTTTCTTTCCTTTCATTATAGGAGTAAATGATATTTATTACCTTACCTTAGGAAAATACAGATAAGCAAAATGTTAAACAGTTGATATTCCTACAATGTAGAATTTTAGCCTGCCCACATTCCTCCTCACCAGATACTACTGTGTACCCTTTTTCTCAGTGTTGTAAAACACACATAGATGATATACGCACTCGGGTCTCAAAAAACATACATAGTTGTTTAGGCTGATGTCAATGTGTATGTTTATAAGTAGCAGAGTTGACATTAACCAGTTCCCTTGTTCTGTTGTCTGTAAAGTTGTAAATGTTCAAAATCTTTCCCCTAGTCCACTACGTTTCTTTTTACTGACATCAAAGTGTAGGGATTTCTAGGACACCAGGTGACACACACACACACTTGTGTTTGTGTTATGTATGTGTATATTTTTATAAAGGTGGAATCCTATCATTTCACCACCTGCTTTTCTACTTGATAGAGTATTGCAAACATCTTGCCATGTTCTGGGGGTAACTTTTGTGCCTGGAAATGCTTTACTCTGGATGTTTGGGTTTGTTGAGGCAGCCTGGACGGCGTCACCTTGGGTGAGATGCAGCTGCTCTCTCTCTCCCGGGGTTGGCCCTTCCAAGGAGAGCTCATCCTGCTAAGACCCTCACTCTAGCAAACACACAGATGCTGCAGCTGTCCACACATCTCCAGAATTCAATTGGGCAGACAGACACAATTCCAGAAGTTGGTTTGGGAAGAGTCGGCCAGCAGTGCCTCTCGCAGGCCAAGCAGTCTCTGCAGACCTGTGGAACCTCTCACCCCTGCCTCTTCTAGAGAGAGAGGACGACCAGTATCTTGTGACCAGGCAGTCGCTGTTCCACACAGCAGGCGTGTTTATGTCTTTGGATAACCTGTCTCCAGACGTGCATTTCCTTGCCACATGCCTGCCCTTATCTGAAGCTGTGGGCAGGCTGCAGAGCCAGGTGGAAGGAATATAACATAGAAGTGGTTATGCGTGCTTCCTTACATGTAGTGGTGGAAGTGTCCCCTGCCCTCTGCTCCTTCTCCTGTCTCTGGAGGTTGAGAGTGCCCCGCTCCTGTGACCAACCCCACCTCAGAGCAGGCAGCAGATCTCAGCTGGTCTGGATTGGGATGTGCAGACACCTCCTCCTCCTTAAAGCCAGTCTAGCCACATGACATACAGCATCCCAGGAGTGGTTAGGGGAGGTTGCATTCAGGAATGCTCAGTGCTGTGTGAAAGCGAAATAATGCCTTCTGCGTGTGAGCTGCCGCCACTCTGTTTTCTATGAATAAAACATACTAGAACAGGAATATTTCTTGTCAGTATTTCTTTAAAAAACTTTTTTGGGGGCTGTTGCAGTGACTCATGCCTGTAATCCCAGCACTTTGGGAGGCTAAAGTAGAAGGATCAGTTGAGCCCAGGAGCTCGAGACCACCCCAAGGCAACATAGCAAGACCTCGCCTTTATTTAAAAAAAAAAAAATTAGCCAGGTGTGGTGGCATGTACCTGTAGTCCCAGCTACTCAGGAGACTGAGGTGGAGGTCGAAGCTGTGATGAGCTGTGATTGTGCCATTGCACTGCAACCTGGGTGACAAAGACCCCAACTCAAAAAACAAAAACAAAAACACCTTTTTTTTGAAGCCTGACACACACTGTCTTTCGATGGTCTCAGGAATTTCACAACCATTTATGACAAGACCCAAACTCTCACTTGCCACTGACTTTTGAAGCACATATTGGTATTGTAAGACACAGGCCGCTGAGGCCCCTGAGACAGTGCATTTGTGGTGGCTGTTGAGCTTAAGGGAGTGATTTTTAAAGACATTCCTGTGCAAGTGTATCACTTGGATTTCCGGGCTGGTCAGTTGCCTCTGTCCAGGCACCAGCTGTACATTTGGGGGAACAACACAGTGCTGCGGTTTGGGAATGTCAGGAACTCCCAGGGTGCAGTAGGCTGTGGCTGGCCGCTCAGTACCACACTCTGCCCCTCAGTCTGCTGGCTCCACAGGCCTGGTTTCTGTGTGTGTGCTCAGAGGTTAGTGTCTCAAGGAGGGGGGCTCAGGTGGATGTGCTCACACACAGTTCTCTCAGGCAGCCAAGAAGCCAAGCAGGATGCCAGGGCTCCCCTCCCCCATGCCACACTCCGTAGGTGCCACTAGCATCTGCCTCGCCAACCGTCGGTGCTGTTTTTCCTTGGGCTCTCTCTGAGGAGGGGTGTCAGTCACCGCCCTATCCCTACTGACGTGTGACAGTCCCGCTGGAGACCTGCCTCCTGGGGATGTCACACCAGTGCCCTGATTGGGAGTGTGCATGGTCCTAAGCCCTCAGTCACACGTGCTCTCACAAATGACCAGTCACATCTCTCAGCTGTGGCAGTCTTGTGTTTTAGTCCCAAAGAACAGCACTGGCAAAAGAGATGTGAGATGTGTCCCAGTTCTTGGGCCAGGTACAACTCTCTGTCACTCCACACTGCTGGCTAAACATCTGCTAGCAGTATAGTGATGCAGAGAGCAGAGTGCACTGCACCCCTGCAGGGGCCTGTTCTAGGAGGAGCGAGCCCCGCTCTACCCCCAACCCTGCATTGTGTTGCAGTTTGTGACCAGCTGCTCCAGGCCCCCATTGCTGGGATTCGCCTACCTCAAGCCTCCCTTCTCCATCCGCTGTGTGGAAGTATCGGATGATCAGGTACCATGCTGGGGAGGGTTGGCCTCGGTCTCTTGGGGCCAGGTGAGGAGGAGCCCACAGTTCTCATGGCAGTGGAGCTAGCCAGGCTTGGGGGGAGCGCTGTGGACTCAGGTTGCGTTGGGGCCTCAGCCCTCCCTTGGTGGTCCCTTCTTTTCTTCCTCAGGGAAGGGCTCCTGGGTGCAGGGGGGCATGCTGGTTTTAGGAGCTGCTGGTCTCTGCAGCGCTTCGGATGGGAGAGGCAGCATGGGAGAAGGTGAGCACAGGCTCAGGAAGTGGACAGGCAGGCCTGAATGCATCCCTCTGCCTGCGGGCTGTGCATGTCAGGGCAAGCTGCTTCATTCCTCATCTGTCATGGGAGAGTGGGCCCTTGGGGGTTATCCAGCTCCGTGTGCTTCAGGCCTGACCCACGGTGAGTACTCAAACAAGTGTCCCACTCCCTGTAAAACCCATGGCCTCGATATGGCGGCCCTCACGCTGCTGCCCTCTGAGCTCCTCTCCCTCCTCGTACAGATCACTGGATGGTCCTCGGCCTCTGTACATGAGGGAAAGGTGACCCAAGTCATAGTCACAGGCACAGCACTGCGAGGTCAGTGAGGAGGCATTAGGCTGCATTCAGAAACATCTTGTACCCAGACTAGTTTGACAGTCTCCTACTCTTCGGCAGTTGGTTAACCGCTGATTACCTGTTAACCAGAAGGCCTCATTCCCAAGAACTTCCTTAGTGCAGGATTTCCCTGCAGGCCCCGGGTAGCAGGGGTGCCTTCCCTGGACTTAGCCTCTTAAGTCCAGTCGTCCTGAGTTTGGGGCTGGGTCTCAGGCAGCAGTGCCAGAGCAGCATCCTGCACTCTGCCCAGCACTTAGGGACTGGCCAGGCCACCTGCTCGGGCACCTGTGCAGGCTCCCAGGCCAAGCTATCTCTCAACCCACGGCCATGGTGTATGCCTGCAGGACACCGGGGACACCCTGGGTAGCGTCCTCCGGGGCTTCTTCACCATCCGCAAACGGGAGCCCGGCGGCCGACTGCCCACCTCCTCCACCTGCTTCAACCTGCTCAAGCTTCCCAACTACAGCAAGAAGAGCGTCCTGCGCGAGAAGCTGCGCTACGCCATCAGCATGAACACGGGCTTCGAGCTCTCCTAGCTCCCGCCTCCGGGCTGCTGGGGACCTTCAGCTCCCAGAGGCAGCATGCCCTGGGAGTGTGACCAGTATGCCAGGTGGCGTCGGCCCCAGGCCTTCTCTACAGCCATGAGACACCCCCTATGGCCTCAAGAGCTTCAGACGCACAGGATGACAGTACACAGCGTTCTCCAGGGGATGTCTGTGGGAAGGGGGTGTGGAAAATAAACCTCCAGATTTCATCACATGGGTCCTTCTTCCTGGCGATTATAGGGGGGCTTCTTTTTGATAGTTTGGTCATTTTTGAGTCTGTCGTGAGTTGTGTATGAACAAGTCCTAGGAATTCCAAGAGCCCAGAGTGGTTTTTGTGACATGAATGACTGAGTCAGTGCAGGAAGTCTACCACGCGTGAGACCCTCTCCTTCCGTTTCTGAAAACTCTACTCAGGTAAGGCCTTGCCAAGCGTCTATGCACCCGACAAAGTCTCTGCCTCCAGCTCATCCATGGCGGCCTCTTCCCAGACGGCCAGGCCCACCTCAAAGCCACGCGTTCCACACTGCGGCCTACCACCGTTTTGAGTCCTCGGCAGGCTGAGCTGCCAGGGAGCCTTCACTAACCTGTTCCCGTCCTATGTACCCACGCTGGCATCTTGGCCCTTAGGGGCAGCCCCATTTCCAGAACACACTGGCTGTTGCCCGAAGCCTGTAGTCCTAGAGGGACAGCTGCCTTTTGTCCCCGCTTGTTTGCCAACTCGTTGTCTAATGAGGAAACAGACACTAATGGGTCCTCGCCCATCTGGGCGGTGGCTTTACTCCAGAGACTGCAGAATCCCAGGAAGCTTTGGTCTTGCTGCCGGGAGCCCCTGGCCTGACGGAGGCTCACAAGGCTGAGGAAACTCACCCTCTGGTTGGTTTTCCTTTTTTGTTTAACTTCATTTCTCTTCCAACCTGTCGTGCTCCTCAGCCCTCATTCTTCATCTTTGTCATAAGAACTTAACTCTAGAGCCAGGGAACAGAGGCAGAGGCCCTGTTTGTGGCCTGTGTTGACAGTCACCTCTCTCGCGTCTCATCACGTTCCTGCATCCCTACCACCAAGATCCAAGCCAGATTCGAAGCCAGGATGGCTGGTCCCTCCCTGCTCCGTGGCACCAGCTTAGCGTTGTCTTGAAAGCGACAGAACCTTGGCAGCAAAGCCAAAAAGACTTGTCTCCACAGCCCATCCTGGGGTCCCGCTCTGATTAGAGCCCCTGGGCTTCTGCAGAACAGAATATGTGCTTTACTCTGATGGAAAGATGGCAAGGGATTTAAGGCAGGAATGGGCCAGGCTTGGTGGCCCGGCCTGTAATCCCAGCACTTTGGGAAGCCGAGGTGAGTGGATTGCCTGACCCCACAGGTTCAAGACCAGCCTGGACTTGGCGAGCCCTTGTCTCTACAATAAATAAAAAATTAGCTGGGCATAGTAGAGCGTGCCTGTAGTTCCGGCTACTTGTAAGGCTGAGGTGGAAGGATTGCCTGAGCCCAGCAGATTGACACTGGGGTGGCTGTGAGTGTGCCATTGTCCTCTAACCTGGGCAACAGAGTGAGACTCCAACTCAAAAAATAAAATAAAGGTAGGAATGCATTAATAGTATTTAAGATGTGTTAGGACCCTCCAGTTCTGTGGACTCGCCACTGTTTTCAAACGCTCACTGCCTCTGAAGTTCCTTCTGAGCATGCTGTGTGCACTGAGCAGGTCTGTGCACACACGCCAGGGCCTGACACTGTCAGCTGGGCACAGAAGAACCGGGATTGGGGAGAGTGGTTCATAAGCACCGATATCAACTTTACCTGTTCGTTTTTTTGACAAGGGGGTGTTTGTAATCTCATTTAAATTCTTAATTTCCACAGCTGGAAATACTACACTATCTAAAACACTGAAGCTGTACTTGTATAGCTAGTGTCTACAGACAACTTGATGGTTCTTGATGGCACTGAACAGTTGTGGGGTTCTTTGTTTTTGTGGATAATTTATGGATGAATAGGTGATTGAGACGTTATTAAATTTGTACTCTAGCACATGGTATGTTCTGTTTTTTGTCCAGCCATGTGTCTGGGTAGCTCACAGTCGGGCGCTGGGGGCTTCAGGAGCACAGAGGCCCTGCAGAGCAAAAGTGCCACAGGCCATGTGGCAGACCCCCCCCAAGCCTCACCAGCCAGGACCCGTGGGTGTGACAGTCTGTCCTGTGTGCTTCCAGTTTTAGTTTAAGAAGTAACGTGTTTCAGATAAGCATCTCCATGGTCCCCTCCCTCTCACACACCCCAGAGGCAGCTGTTGCCCTGACTGGAATATGTCTTTACAGTCCATGTTTTACACAGGAACTGTCAGAAGTGAGAAGTGTTTGTTGACGAAAGTCCAGGTAATTCAGCCTCCAGGTATGGAGTAAACTCTTCGGCTACATCTGGGTGTGCTGGGCTCTTTTCCCTCACTAGAATGGTGCTTGCCCCCCACAGGACACGCAGCCTTTCTCGCTGTGTTAAGCCAGTCCTGTTCTTCGGCAGAGAACCCTGTGCAGGAGACCCATCTCCATCCCACCAGGTGGTCCAGCCCCACCTCTGTGGCTTTTCCCCTCACCCTTGCCAGCTCTGATATCCTGGCACATTCTTGCTGCCTTCCCCGGCCTGGGAAGCCCCCGGCGATTGGAACACAAACATGGCCTCTCAGAACCCAGGGAAGATGTCTCAGGAGGCTTGTGGCCCTTCCTAGCCATCAGAGTCCTCGACACGCCCAAGGATCCCCTGCGCACGGGCTTCCTCACAGGAGTGTTCGTAGCACTGAGGGAGGACAGCTGCAAACCCCAAGACACACCGGCAGCCTCGGGCGTGCTGCGCGCCCATCTAAAACATGAAAGCCTTGTTCTGGGGCACGCTGGCTTTCCCTTACAAGTTACCACTGCCACTGCAGTAACAAAGCATGTCTTTATAACTGTTGGGGGGTGCGAGAGTGGAAGTTTTAATTATTCAGGTGAAAACACAATTTGAATATGCCGACAAACCTATGAGTGCCTGAGAGTATTCAGGTGGAACACAGTTTAAGGAACTCCCCACTGTGTTTCTGACCCCAACAAAGCCCTTGGCCTGTCTCAGTCCTGTTTATTAAGCAGATGCCGCACTGCTAAAAATGATGGGTCCAGACTGGTGGGTCATCTCTAAGCCTGGCTAAGGTGCCAATCCAGGGCTCCCTGAGGTCTCAGATTTCTGTCCTAAGAACTCTAAGAATTGGCCAGAGTGGCTGAAGAACTGTGGAAGGTGTACCTTCCCAAGCAGCAGAGCAGGGCTCTGGAGTTGCAGAAATGTGTGTGCAGACCCACTCTCCACCTCCTGCCCCCACGGAGCCCACCTGTCTGTGCATCCATCTCCTTGGATGGGAAATGGGAGTCTCTTTCAGGGCTTCAGAGAATTAAACCAAGTTACCTGTAAAATGCACCAAGCTCAGTTCTTGGCACTGAACAAGCACCTAGATGTTGGTGCCCTTCCTACACTTTCTCACCTTTCACTTTATGAAAACAGGACTGAATCCCAGTACTTTGGGATACTGAAATGGAAGGATTGCTTGAGCTCAGGAGTTCCATCCAAGACTAGTCTGGGCAACATAGCAAGGCCTTGTCTCTACAAAAAGTCAAAAAAAATAGCTGGGTATGGTGGTGTACACCTGTAGTCCCAGCTACTCAGGAGGCTGAGGCAGAAGGATGGTTTGAGCCCAGGAGTTTTAGGCTGCCTGGGCAACAGAGGGAGACCCCAACTCAAGAAAACAAAAACAAAAAGAAATTGAGAAGTGATTGGGCCAACTATGAGAGATCATGCTGGGTCCATTATT
>CAUYQG010118666.1:0-22033 GCA_963574415.1 Tarsius wallacei | reverse complement strand
TGCCCTGCTCTTTCACAACAGCCATCTGACTGGTCTGGCAGCCCTGCTCTTTTCCTGCTTGATCCATTTTCCATGCCACAACTCAAATTATGTCACCCTCTCCTCCACCCTCTTCCTATATATGTCATATATGTGTATATCTATATATACATATACATCTGTATGTCTGATAATCTAAGTCTTATTTGCTGTTATACATAATATTTTCATTAAAAAAGACTAGAAGGAGACAAAATTTTCATAGAAGTCATCCAGGGTGATACAATTATGGGTAATTTTTTACACATTTAGTTTTTTACTATAAGCATTGATTTTTAAATAACCAATTTAATATCTTAAATTAGGAAAATCTAGGATGCTTGAGGCCAGAATATTCCAGGGTGTGAACTCAACCATATGCCTTTCTCTGCCTCTGATACTCTGACTTGGGTGATCCCTCCTATGGAAGGATGAAGCCAGGCATTCTAGTGAGCATGGCAGGGTGAGGGCTGAAGTCCTCATGGAACCAGGAATCTAGGCCCAAGAAGAGTGGAGTTGGAGAAACAGGGGCGGCACCCTGGGAAGTCTGAACATTCTGCCTTATTTATGTGTTTTGCCATCTGTTCCCTCATGGAGCCCATCCTGACTCTACACATCTTGTACTGAGCCTAAAGAAGACCCAGAGAGGGTGTTACCTGCTAGGAGAGACAGACAGACACCTGCAAAGGGAAGGAACCCCTGTGGTATTAAATGACAATACAGTGAAAATCACACTTTTCAGGGTCCAGAGCACCCTACCTCTGTTACCTCACTGAACTCCCACAGCCACCTTACAGGTGTCATAATCCCTGTTTTCCTGGTGAGGAAGCTGGCGATGCCCAGAAAGCTTCAGTAAGTCTCCCTGTACCATCCTAGAACATGAGAGATGCCACAAAGCATTCAGAGCGCAGCCAACACCCAAAGCTGGGGTGGTATAGGTTGTCTCCAAGGACTTCAAGGAGGACTGAAGGAAGGGAGATGCACAGAGGTAGGACAGAAGTCCTCTAGGCAAAAACACTGTCAGGATAAGTTTAAAAAAAAAAAAAAAACCACAACGGTTGAAATGATACACGCTTTTTTTTTTTTTGAGTTGGAGTCTCATTCTGTCACCCAGACTGGAGTGCAGTGGCCTGCAGCCTCGACCTGCTGGGCTCCGGCGATCCTTCCAACTCAGCCTTCCGAGTAGCTGGAATTACAGGCACGCGCTACCATGCCCAGCTGATTTTTTGATTTATTGTAGAGATGAAGTCTTGCCAAGTTGCCTAGGCGGGTCTCGAACCCATGGGCTCAGGCAATCCACTCACCTCAGCCTCCCAAAGCGCAGGATTACAGGCTGAGCCACCGAGCCCTGCTGAAATGATACACCCTTAGAAAATTCTCGCCCATGTCTACAGGAGAAGGCAGACCCAAGTATAGGAGTCTGGAGTCATTCCTCCCCTCCCCATGCTAGCGGCTCATAGCAAGGCACTACCCACCCCCTGTCCTTCCCCAAGGAGGGAGAACTGGAAGACCAGTCACAAAAGTAACATTCACCCAACACCTGATGGCTGTCCTTTGGCTACAACTATGTGTCAATGTTCTGTTCACTCTCCTGTCTCCAGCACCCAGGACAGCAGTTAGAACCCAAGTCCTCAGGAAGTTTTTATGAGTGAGTGAGCAACGAAAGGCACTGTGGGGTGTTAGATACCAGGACGCCTGGTGGGACACAGACAGATGTGGCATTTGCCCTCATACAGCTAAGAGTCCAGCGAGGAAGCAGAAATGGCCAAACAGGCACCCCAGGGGATGAGGCTTCTAGCTCAGGTATGGCTCTAAAGGCAGGTGGTAGTTTTATCAGAGGGAACAGCAAAGAGCCCAGCTTGGAGGGAGCAAGAGAATGTTCTGGACAGAGACAACAGCCTGTTATAAGACTATATATCAGAGGAGAACACGGTAAATTAGGGAGACTGTGAGGCCATGGAGCCCAGAGGACAAGGACAGGGTAGAAGACGGGTTATGAGGCCAGAGGTGGGTCAGCCATGTAGGACCTCGAGGGCCAGGTCAAGGACTTCAGAGATTATCTCAAAAACAACAGAAAACCAAAGAGCATTTTAGTGGGATGAGGGTGGAGGAGAGGGTGACATAATTTGAGTTGTGGCATGGAAAATGGATCAAGCAGGAAAAGAGCAGGGCTGCCAGACCAGTCAGATGGCTGTTGTGAAAGAGCAGGGCAGGAGAGAGGTGTTCACAGGGTCGCAGCGATGGAGTGACCATGGCAGGGGAGTGGAAGGAACTGCCCACAGTGACCCTTATCTTTACTTGATGTAGGATGGTGCCGTTCGCTAAGACAGAAGACACCAAAGAAGACCACTATTTGCAGAGAAGCCCACATATTCTGTTGTGGACCGGGAGAGTTTGGGTGCTTCTGAGACATCTAAGGGGACATCTCAAGCATGCAGTTGGATACCCATGTGGGCACTCAAGAGATGTTTTGGTAGGAGATATGCATTTGCAGACCATCCACATGTGGAATAGAGATGAAGGTCAAGCATGGATGAGGTTGCCCAAGCAGAGAAGACAGCGTGTGGCCTTGTGGAACCCAACGCCAGTAAGTCTGTCCAGGTATGGCCAAGGATTCAGGAGGCAAACCTGGACAGGGTGTGCCACTGGAGGAGAGGGAGGAAGGTGCCCCAGGAGGCCGAAGTGGACAGTAGAGTCAAATGCTCCTCAGAAGTCAGACAAGAAGAGGACTTTGCAATGTTCGTTGGATTTCAAGACACAGAGGCCACCAGTGACCCTAGAAAGAGACCCCCTCTGTGGAAAGAGTGGGTGAAAGCTCATTCAGAAGAGGTGGAGGAGTTATGGGGTGAAGGAAAACAAAAACAAAAAACCAAAACACAACCTTAAGATGTTAGTGCAGGATGGGGAAAGATGGCAGCATCACTGGAGGAGATGTGGGATTGAGGGGAAGCAGTTCCCTTCCCAGGATGACTGTGCTTGGGGCTGAGTAAAGCCCTCCCTCAGAAAAGACCTTCCAAGAACCACTTGCCAAGGCTGGGTGTTGCATCCAGCCCTTAAGAGAGGGACCCATAACTTAACGGTAAACACTAGAGTTTTGAGATAGGTCATAGATTCAATCACTCAGTAGCTGGGGGAAGCTACTTAACTTCTCTGATCTGTCATTTTTCTGTCTGTAGATTGGAATAATCCTAAGGTTATCGTATGCATTAAAGAAGATGCATTCCGTAGCAAGTGCTTAGCACAGTGCCTGACACACACTAAGTGCCCAAAAGCGTGTCTCTAACCAATTATCCAGTCACAGTAAAGGAACCACTGTCATACTAATGAGGTGGGCTTTGAGGAAATCAGGATGGTCACAGCTCGTTTTGAGGCTGGGAACAGGAATTAGGAAGTAACACATTCTGGAGCTGTCTGGGCAAGAAATCCACTTGAGTCAAGGACAGTGAAGGCAAGAAGGAAACGGTCCAGAGAGGTTTACAGGGAGACACCTTGCAGGGGTTGAACCTGGAGGCCACCCAGAGAGTACCTGTGTTTGCCAAGACTATGACATAGGTATAGAGGGAGTCATGCCAAGCCCACTCTCCAGCCTTTCCATTTTCAAAGCTCCTTTGTAGACAGAATCACCTCTGATACTACAGTATCTCTGTTTAACACGTGCACATGTATGTGCATGTGTGTTACAATGATCCAAGTCATACTGGTGAGTCGAGAGTACAGCATTAGGTCTGAAACACTACCTGAGACGAGCTCCTGTCCCTGCCAACTGGCCTCCCTTGCAGGATGGCAGAACCCCTCACTCACTGGCAAAGCGATCTCACACAGAACCGTTTCGGGGGTGTGTGATGTAATGATGGCATAGGGTGGGGGTGCAGAAAAGGAGCCTAGATCTTTGGAGAAGACAAGTCCCCAGTAGCTCTGGTGGCTTCAGCAAAGCAAGCAGCGGGCTCCGTCTGCACGGGGCGGGCGTGACAGATCTCTCCTGTTTCAGGAGGGCGTCTGTGATTGTTTATAACCTGTCAGAGGGGTCTCCCGGGGTTCTGTGGGGGCGGGGGGTGGGGGTGGGGCTAGCCAGTGAGATCCCTAGCATGAGAAAATAGCCTCATAGTGCGTCTAATTACCACTTTCCACAAGGAATTTTGCCGTGCATGCTCGTTTGCTTTTTAATCATCCTCTAAATATGCATTTTCACGTTATACCCTAATGGCACCCAGAGAATCATTAGGATCTGTTGGGACCATAATCCATGGTTTTGGAAGTCTCTAAGTATGTAATTTCGCTCCATGACGCAGGTTTCTAAAAGTCCACAAATAACCATTTGCATGATAAAGTCACAACTCTAAAGTCAATTACAGCTACCGCTGGAGAGAATTTATTTCCTTTTTGAAAATGAAAATGTGAAATTGGGAAGTTACCATACAAAAACCTTCCCTTCCCTAGGTGGGAAGTGGGAAGAGAATTCAGCCCTCCACCCTGGGTGTGTGTGGGGGGAGGGGGGGGGGGGACGGGACGCTGATTGACAGGTTGACAGGGAGCCATTTTGTAATCGCTGGGCAGCCTGGGCCAGTGGCCTCTAGGGTGGCACCCGGTGGGGTTGGCTGTGGGACTTCACCCCTCAGAGCTATGACTTCTCTTCCCCCCAAGTCTTAAAGTCACACCTCCTGACAGGGGTTGGGGGTCCCAGCTATGACTCCCCAGGTCAGGGCTCCTAAACATGGCTGGCTCTGCCTGCTGACCAGTTAGAGACACAAGACACATGGAGATGTGGAGGGGTCTGGGGTCTAGCTGACCTGGACATGAGTGGGTACAATCAAGTGTCCTCTGGAGCAAATGAACCCATTGTGTCTCATCTCAGTACCCAGAACCCTGCAGGCTGGTCCTGAGCTCTGAGGGGCCCCCAGTGAAGGACCCAGATCTGTTGAGGGGTCTAGGCATTGCTCGAAACTGTCACCATTTCCACAACATCAGGGTCAGATGGGCCTTAGAGAGCATCTTACTTCAGCGTCCTCACTGCAGACACGGGGTGAAGAAAGGCTGCCTGGAATGGTCACACCAGGAACAGACAGCAGGTGGTTGTAGACACCCTGTTTCCTCTCTCTGAGGACAAGTTGTCTTCACAGAACCTGGCAGTCCCACCACAGTTTTATTCAGACACTTGTCAGATAAATAAGAACCATCCAGATAGATGGTTGCTATCTTTTCAGGCAGAGACGTGTGCAGTAACTGGAGCTGAAGGCAGAGTTCGGACCAGAATGAATCTGCTGGCTCTGAAGCATGAATGGAAACTATTTTTAAAATAGAAAAAATAGGGTACCCCCAGAAACAACATGCATTGGAGCCGAAACTACATCTCAAATATTCTAGAATCATGAAGCTAGGAGTGCAGCCTTGAACTACTCTCCAGTCTTCACTGATACTTTGGTTGGTATCTGGGATCACGAAGAAGGTGCACCTCGCCTCTGGGGAGGTGCTAGTATCCTGCAGGTGCCCCAGGCATGTTCCTGTATGCCCTGCAAATCAGACCGTGAGGTGGTTTATTCCAGCTGTTTAACCTCACTGTCTCAGAACTACTGAAAGATGCCTCTTCCAAAATGTCACTATCCTCCAAGTTGGGATCAGCTGTGCTTCACTTTGAAAAGGAGCCTTGGATGGGGACAGTGGGACTTCCTTGATCAGGAGCTAGGAGTTCTGGCCCACACACTTCTAATAACCAGCCTTGGGAATTTGGGCAACTCACTGTGCTCTGAACCTCAGCTTCCTCGGATGCCAACTGGGACTAACTGTCCCTAATTTACCTAGCAGGGATGTAAAGCTGGAAGAAAAAGTCCACAGCATTTTCGAGCTCTGTGCTAGGAAGGAAACAGTGTTCTCAAATTATAAAGTACTAAACAGATCAAGTGCCATTATTAATTTAGAAAGCATGGCAATGCTAAGTCAGGTAACCGTGTTTAAATGGTATTGACTGTTTCCGCTCCCTATGTGGGATGACGTCCTCTGCACTGGATTTGGAGGCAGCAGCCTGGGGTTTGGTGCCTACTCAACTCGGCTCAGCCTCTCTACTAGACCGTAAGAACCTTGACTCATCTGGCACATGGCAGGTTTTTAATAGACGTCTACTGACACGTCAAACTATTCTCCGAGCCAGACTAATATTGCCTTGGTTTAGTTCATGATCTAAAAAGGAATTTTTCTCCTGTCTTCTGTACTCTAACAAAACATAGATGGAATTTTGATTACTACCGTTTATTAAGTGCTTGTTCTGTGTCAGACATGGCGCTAAACCCTGAACACACAGTAACTCGTTTAATTTTCACAATAGTTTGTGAGACAGGCCTAAGCCTCAGAAACGAGGCTCAGAGAAGTCAAGTGACACAGGATGTGTAAGTGGGACATGGGAGTTGGAGATGAGGGTTGGGGGCTCTGAAGTCCCCCTGACTTGACTTCAATGCCAAAGGGTCTTCTCTTAAAGTTGGGCAAGAGCTTAGGACCTTCTGAACCTTTGTTTTCTCATCTGAAAACTGAGAAGAATGATGCTCTCACTTACCTGTGTTGAAGAGGAAAATGTCCAGTCTGTGCCTGGCACACTGTAGGTGCCAAGAAAGGCTGGTGACAGCTTGTTTTGTTTTGATTTGCTTTCTTTGGTCATGTCTCTAGTGGATTCTGAACGACCTACTCACAAAATGCTTAGGCCCTAAAAGCTTCCAGATTTTATCCGATTTGATTCACTCTCAAGCCAAAACTTGGAGACAGGCATTGTGGTTCTTACACCATGATGACAGAGAGATGAACAATGACTAACAAATGTGTACCTTTTATGAGCCAGACACCGAATACATGTCACAGCAGTCCTCAAGGTGGGAGCCTCTCGCTCATTGGAAAGATGAAGAAACTGAGGCAGATACCAGGGTAGTGACTTGCAGGATGTCACAGGGTTGCGAGTAGAGGCTTAGGACTCTGAGCGAGATGGTGCCCATACCTGGCTCTGTCTCTCATCAGCTGTCACCTTGGGCTAGTAACCTACCCTCTGAGCCCTTACTTCCTCATAGACGTGGATCTGATAAAAGGGTTGGGCACCATGGCTAACACCCAGTCCGACTCTATACATTTTAAGTTATTGTTTTTCCTGCCCAAGGATGTATTGTGGGTATGGGTAGAGCGTGAGTCTCCTGCTAGCCATCCACACTGCCCACTCAGAGCCCTCTCTCCCCATCACCCATCCCACAGCCTCTTACTCCAGCTACACTGCCCTTCTCTGCTGATGGATGCAGGAGACAGAGATTTCAGGAGAGGTCTGATCAGCAGTGAGGTGGGGGGATCCAACCAAGAGAACCCTGGTATTTTCCATGCCCAAAGAGGCTCTGTTCTCTGCACCCATATTTCCAGCAGTGCAGGCTCAGGGGTCCACTTAGGTTCAAAGACCTGCTCTACTACCTACAAGTGGGTCAACTTGAGCAAGTTACCTTATCCTCTGTGCCTCGGTTTCCTCTCTAGAAAACGAGATCTATAGGGCTGGTATGAGGGGTAAAAAACCGAGGACATGTAAGGCACTCAGAGCTGTGCCTGGCATGATGTGAGTGCTCCATACATGCTCAAAGGTGCTGATGTAACAGACAGTAATGTTAACGGCAGAAGCACAGTCTTCCCCAAAGCCAGGACCCTCCCACCCATCACACTCTGTCTCAGCACTGGCTCTGAAACTCCCAGCACTGGCTCTGCTAGTGACATAGCATGGTCTTGGAGAGACTGCAGGTCCTCTCTGGACCTCAGACCCATATCCATGCAATGATTGGGTTGGAGAAGATGATCTCCAAGGCTCCTTCCATCCTAGGTTTTTGAAGTCCCTTCCCCTCAAGGACCAAGGCAACTAGTGTTGTGTATTATCTTTCCACCTGCACGAAAGATGTGTGGGGAGAGTATTTATTCACTCACCCACTCAGTCAGTCAACAAACATTTTGGAGAGCCTACTATAGGCAAAGCAGGCTCTCTCTTCCTGAATGACCCAGCCAGGGATGACACACCCCACAGAACATCCTTCCTGTAGAACTTCCTACTGATAGAACCTCCTATTTGCTTTCTAAGAAAAATCTCGTTCTCTTAACACACATTCCTATTGGTGTCCTCACAGGTGGGACTGCTCATAGGACAATGCATAGGCTTTGTGTCCAGCAAGCCTGGTTTGACTGTCACCTTCCATACTCAGTGGCTCTGGGACGTTAAGCAACGTCTCCCAGAATATAGGCCATAACCCATTTGTGGGTCAGGAGCTCAATGCAGTGGGTCATGTCTGGCATTAATACACAATGAAGAGCAGAGAGTGCAAGGAAATGGTACAGAAAATAAAGCACGCAGCACAAGGAAGGGACGGATGTACACACATGGGTACGCAAGTGAATGTTGGGGTGTGACTGAATTGTGTGCATTACCGAGGGACGTGGTCAAAAGCATTTGACATTAACCACAATAACATAAGGGAAGGATCGGCAACTGCGGGATACTGCCAGGGGAGGGAGTGATGGGGGGCATGTAACAACCCCAAAGGTACCTGATCCTAAACCAGGGGAAGTGAGAACCAATTGGAGACCCAAACTTCACCTGCACATACATTACATATGTACCTAATTCTGACTTGTACCTCATACCTTTATGATAAAATAAAGTTTTAAAAAAAAGATGTTCCCAAGTCACATACTTAGTACATATAATCTGATTTCTTGGGCCCCAATTTCCTGATATCAAAGAGGGATTTTGTGAGTATAAAATAAGATAGCATCAGGCCAGTTAGGCCAGAGAGTCCCAATTGAGGCCTCCCATGACATCTGAAGCCCCTGTCTCTTTCTGAGCCCATGAATCTCAGCCTTCAGGAAAACTCATACATTGAGTTCCTCCCTGCCCCCCATAAAACCTTCTGTCTCCTGTTGGTCAACAAGTTAGCCAGTGAGTAAGGAAGTGCCTATGAAACCAATGAACATTTATGGAATATCTACTTTATGCCAGACTTTGGGCTCAGGGCAGGGAGGAATGGGACGGTGCGAACAGGGAGTTTACATTCAAGCATGGAGGTCAGCAATGAACCAACCAGCACATGACCAGAATGCCAGGCTGGGCAACGGCTGGAGGAAAGGGTAGCAGGGCCCAGATAAGAGAGGGATGCTCTTTCAGATTGGGTAGCCACCTGGTGGGGTATTGATGTCCAGCCCAGCGGCAGAAAGAGTGTGAGGGAGTAATTGCATGAGACCAACAGGGCCTTCAGTTTGAAGGAGCATGGAGAAGACCAGACTCATGTAGCAGTGATCGAGGAAAGCTACCGAACATCCAGGCCAAGGGTAGAAGTGGGGGGAACCACAGATTGGGGAGGGCAAGTATGTGGTATCTATACACTGTAGAATACCACACAGCCATAAAAAAAAGAATGAAATCATGTCCTTTGCACTAACACAATGGAGCTGGAGATGATCATCTAAAGCGAATTAACTTAGAAACAGAAAACCAAACACATGTTCTCACTCATATGTGGGAGCTAAATGCCTACAAATATGGAAATAATTGCCACTGGAGACATCCTTACGATGGGAAGTGGCAGGGGGAGGGGGAGGGGGTTCAGAAATTACCTATTGGGTACAATGTTCACTATCTGGAGAATGGGTGACCTGAGGACCTAATCCCCACCACTATACAATATGTCCATGTAACAAACAAGCACTGGTAATCCCTGAATCTAAAATATGTAACAAATAAGCACTTATATCCTTTGAATCGAATATAATATATGATTATTTTGGATTAATGACAGAAAAAAGAAATCCCTTTTTGCAAGAAATAAGGGTAGAGCTAATATGGACAAGCAGGAGGCAGTATCCCAGGGGAGGGTAGGAACTAATACCAGAGAGGAGAAGCCCAAAGGGAGCCTGGAGCAGGAGGATACCCAGAGCAGAGTCATTCTGTGACACGAGGGGAGACCTTGGGGGAAACGTGAAGGGCGGATGAAGTTTACTCTTGAGCCAATAACAATAAAAACATCTATGGGCACCTAATGAATGCCAGGCCCCATGCTAAGAAGTCTACATGTTTGTGCATTTTCATCTGTACAACCCTTGAAGTAGATATGACAACGTTCTATCAAATCAATGATGCCTTTGATTAGAAGATGGACAGTAATACTATGCATTCCTAAGAAAGAAATGTCACCTCTAATTAAACTTGGAACAGACCATTGATTGTAAGATGCATTCCAGTTCCAGAGATCTTAGGATGGATGGGATGTGACATTGTTATCCACAGGAAGTGGGGTAGCGGAGGGGTAGTCACTTGCCCCAAGTCACACAACCACTAAGCAGCAGGGGGATTCGAACCCAGGCCATCCAACTCTGGAATTTGCATTGTCTGTCACATGCCACAGTACTGTCTCGGGGATGTTACGGCAGGAGGAAGAGCTGTAGGCTTCTGAGAGGAGGTAGAAAGGAAAGCATGTGGGCCAAACTGGAGAGAGAAAAGGGGCGGGGTGCTGGCCCTAAGGCGTGCTGGTGAGAACCAGGTGTGGGTGGCAATGATGGTGCCAGCCCCAGGCAGGTGGAGAGAGGACATGCGGGAGAAGCAGGGGAACATGATGATTCAGGGTTCTAATATGACAATCCTGTCCAGTCAGAGGCTGGGTTTTCTATGAGGGAGAAATGCAAGAGATGTAGGTTTCAATTAACTGCAATTTCCATTGACAAGAAGGAAGGACAAGCGGAGACAGTAAGAAAGAGGAAGGAACTAGGGAAAGAGAAGAGCAAAGAGGGGGCAGGGAGGACTTTGCAGAGATGGGCAAAGCCAGTCAGTGCATCACTGGCAGGGGCACAGACCTCCTGGGGGAAGAAGATTCTAGCTGAAGCCAGACTTTTGGACACTTAGGACCCAGATCATCCCCAACTCTGTCCAGGTTTCCCATGCTCACTGACCAGTCTCCAACCTCCATCAGGAGAACAGATCTGTTACGCACACTTGGCTCGTCTCTGTGCTGTCCAGCAAGACCCAAGACCTTCAGTGTCCCTTCTTTGGCACCCAGGGAGGTTCTTGGCCTCCCGCTGCCCCAAATTCCTGTGGATAACAATGCCACAATTCATCAATTCTCAGATGCTTATTTTAACTTCCTTGGAATTGGAATACATTTTATAATCAATGGCACGTCAAAGTTTAATTAGCAGCGGCATTTCTTTCTTAGGAATGCAAAAAATGACAGTCCATCTCCTAATCAAAGACATTTAGAGTCAATGAAATATTGTAGTACATATCGATATCTGTATCTCAGACTGTCTCCCTGTGCCCCCACACCAGGCCGGTCCTGCCTGATTTTGCAGACTCCTAGCAGAAGCCACTCTCTGTGCCCTGTTCAGCCCCGTGGATTGCCCCCTTGGCAGGTATAGACTCGGCCTCACTGAAAATAAACACAGGAGACCCTAGATCCCTCCTGAGACCTCACTGTGGTGACCCCACAGCTCCTGGACCCATTTTCTGAGACATACTGAGACAAGAAAAGCCTGCTAGGAGGATGCCAGGGCCACACCCTTTATGCTGAGTCCTTGGGGAGAGAAAATCACCGCCACATTCTGAATAGAAAGAAATCAACTCCAGGCAGCATCCCCAGTGGTGAGACAGAGCCAGCCTGGGAGATAATACTAGAGCACCCTGGGGCTAGATGGGGCAGGGGACCCACAAGATCCAGTCTCCTATCTCCCAGCTTAGCCAAGGTGAGCCACGACTTTTCTGTTTATAAACATCAAAACTGAAGCTTGTAACAGGAACCAGATCTTCCCCAAACCCCATTTGTTTAGCATGCCCTTAGTGGCAGGGGCTTGTCAACCACTGGGACATTGCGGTGCCCTGGAGAAGCCATTGTGCCAGGGGAGGCAGGATGTGGCAGCAGTGACTTGTTTGCAAGCTCGAGTGTTCAATAATTATTCATGAAGGGGAATAAGGCAGAACAACTGAAGAAGTAGTTAGCCATACTTTCATTTAACAAATATTTTTGAGCATCTATCAGGTGCTAGGTACTACGAACAGTAAACAAAATGAACCATGATCCCTACCCTCATGGAGGGACATTCTGGAGGCAGAAGACAAACCACAGTGAACAAACCAATTAAGCTAACTATAGCATCTGTGCAAAGGTGATGAGTGCCTTGGGGAAAAATAAAGCAGAAAAGGGGAACAGGGAGTGCTGGAGGCAAGGGAGAGATTTTAAGAGTAATCAGGAAGGTCTCACCAAGATGATGATACTTCCCCAAAGTGATGTCCAGGCTGAACCCTGGAAAAAGAGCAGGAGCTCACCAGGCAGAACAGGGGTAGAGGAAGGCACTTCCGGCAGAAGCAGTGTATGCAAAGTTCTGGAGGTCTGAAAGCTCATGGTGGCTCTGAGGCGCTACCAGAAGGAGGAGAAGATCTGGCCAGAGAGGACATGAAAGAGGAGGGAGGCAGTCAGGTCATAAAGGGCCAGCATGCCAGGCTAACATGTCTGAGCATCGCCCAACAGGCTGGGGATGCCTTGGAGGTTTTGAGGCCAAGAAGTGACACAGTCCTGTTTTAATAGCATCCAGTAAGAATCAGGTGTAGAAAAGTGCTGGAAAATTTCTGAACAACATTCCCAAGGAATGCCCTACAGGGTGCTCACTGAATTCATAAGAACGCCATGTGAAACAAAGGGTTCCATGATCCAAGTAGTTTTGACAACACACATATATATTAAATATATACATACATACTACACACCCCCCACACACATACATACATATACAGAGAGAGAGAGAGAGAGAGAGAGAGAGAGAGAGAGAATGTTATATATTAATAGACAATTCATCATTGCAATTTGCCAAAGCAATATATCAAGGAAGGAAAGGGATCTGAGAAGGTCTACAGGAAGTAAACTTTTGACTTTTTAAACTTTTTAGAACTCTTGGCTTTGCCGATTCCAGCATTTTAAAGCTAATTAGACTGTATAACCCTTTTCATTTCTCTCTTCCCCTCATTCCCCCATAATCTTTATTAACTTCCTGGAGAAGCAGCAGACTGGGGGAAGTACTGCCAAGAGTTCCCATTTCCCCAAGCATGTCTTCTTTTCCTCATGCAGCCTCTCCCACCCTGCCCCTGGAGGGAGGCCCCTGCCTAGGATGTCTCAGCAGCAGTTCCCAGCCTGGGCTGACCACCTGGACAGCTCCCAGCCTGCCTGGCCCACAGCAGATGAACACAACAGTCCTGGTCACTCTCCACAAGCCTAGCATAACCCAGCACACAGATAATCTAAAAGCCATTTATTTTTGGCATGCCTTAGTGAGTTTATTTTTACTTTTGCCTTACCTTCCTAATTTGGCCTCACTCAGACACATGCTAAAATGAGTGTGCTTTTTCTGAACACACTCTGAGTAACGAGGGGGAAGGGAACCCAGGGAGATGCCGGCTAGGGAACTTCATACACATGGCCTGTGTATGAAGTCTCGCTGTACACTCAACCGCACAGATTGGAAACTGTTTGCTGACCTAGTCCCTCAAGGCACCTGCCCCAGGGACAAAAAAATGACCAGAATGTGTGGTTCAGTGAGATTTGGTACAAAAGAACATGAGCTTGAGGATTGCACTGACAGGGGTTTGAATCCCAATGTTGCAGATGGCCCTGGCGCCCACCCCTCCTTGCCCAGAATCATTTGCCCTTTCCAACACAGTGCCTGGCTCCCAGCTGCCAGCACCTGCATCTTGAGCCTGAAGGCTTCTCTCACAATGAAGCCACTTTGCCTGGGCCCATGGCAGTCCCAAGTTGCCAGGGAATTAACACCCCCATTCCCAACCCAAGAAGTCCTCAACTGGTGCCTCAGAGTAGGGATATAAATACCCCAGCTCACTCACCCCTCAGGTGGTACCATTCAGAGACTCAAGTCCTCACCAGCTCCCAGGGCTCCCTGTGGCATTAGGCTCCAGTTGCCACCATGGGTGGCTTGAAAACCCACCCTTTATCAGCTGCATTTCTGCTTGTCTTACCACCTACCCATGTTTTCTGGGCCCACCTCCCAAATACACTAACTAGAATCAAGCCCTTGTCTCAGGTTCTGCTTCTGGGGAAACCCAGACTAAGAAACCCCACGTTGCACTTATGGGCTGGGTGACCTGGGAGCCATGACTTGGCACCGTTCGAACCTCAGTCTTCCCAATCATTAAAAAAGGCACATGACCCCTGCTCCACTCAGTTCTCCTGAGTATTCTAGATGTCCCAACAGATGCCTAACCTTAAGACTTTGTTATTCAAAATCATCTACATAGGAGTCAGACCTGGAAGGGTCACCAAGCATCCTTCACAAAAGACCATAATATCCACAAGAAAACAGGGACAAGGATGCTGGGAGAGAGAAAGGATGTGGTTTTCAGCTGTCTGGAGGTGGCTGGGGAAGCCTGGCCCACACAGCACCATGAGAGGGTGAGAAGGGGTCACCTGATTTAATTTGCAGGAATCTCTGGTTGGTACCACCTGCTTTGCTAAGGAGGAAATTACCTGCCAAAAGGATTCTTCCCTAGCAACCGCCCACCATCTTGCTGACATGATGCCAGCCCCACCTCTCTGACTTCTTTCCACCACAGTTGTCTCTCTCACACATCCCTCCCTGTTGGGCATGGATTGGTTCCACTCAAGGCTCTAGGTTCCTAGAAGATCATAGGGTGACCAACAGTGACCAGAAATGAGTAGGTCCCTGATTTTACCCTTGCTTGCTGGATTGCCTTGGGAAAACACCTTCCCTTTCTGGTGCTCATTCTCCTCATCTGAGCAAAGGGCAGGGAAAGGACACTAAGGCTGGGAATGTCTCATCCTCATCAGGGATGAGCTCTCCTTTCCTTCCACTGTTATTTTTTATTGTGGGTCCACTGTACCAGGCCCTGTTCTAGGTGCTTGGGATATATTGGTGAGTAAGCCAGAAGAATATTCTCTATCTCATAGTGCTTACATTCCCACCATAGAAATTGGCACTTGCTGGGAAGAACAGCCCTGCTGATGGCATAAGGACTTGACGGCCCAAGTGTTCTGATGGAAGAACTGGCCCCACTTCCTTCCTTCATCCTTAGCTGCAATTATCCCCCCACCAAAGATTACCAAGTGCCCCAAATCCCGGCCTAAATCCATTCAATTGAATTAACACATGATCTCCAAACGGCCTCAGTACCAAGCAGAAGGCGCATTATCTGGGAGAAAGAACTAGGGCAGCCTGACCTCAAAAGGTAGGGGAGATGAGGTCTGGCTCCGAAGTGGAGGACCCAGGTGGTGCAAGATGCAGGAGGCACAGGATGGGAAGGCAAACCCCCCCTGAAGTGCACACCACACCATGGGTCTGATCTTAGGTTCTTCAGGCAAAAATCATGCTGCTTCACTTGGAGCTTGGCTCTGGGTGAGGAGCCAAGTTCTGCTCTCAGGTGTGGACCCTGGACAAGAGCAGAAAAGGTCCTCAAGCGCCATCCACCCACAGAGCCAGTTCCCCATGTGGATTATCCATTCTCCTGCTGGTTCATCCAGGTACCTCCACCTCCAGCCCAACCAGCAGTCCCCGCCCCTGCCACCTCCCCGCCACCCGTGCCTGCATGGGCCTTGCAGGTGTCAGGCTCGCTTCAATCTCAGTCTGTGCAAAGCCCAGCCAGGGGGCTCATCAGCAGCTCCCCTCACACACCCACTCATCAGCAGCACACACGCAATGGCACGGTGTGAGTGTGAGAGCTGGGGAAGAGGGCTTATGGGATAAGCAGCATTCCAGAATGATCTCTGCTCCATACCTGTGGACAATTAGACAATGACAAGACACTGAATCGCTCCACCAAGGCTCATGTGAGCTAAGGGGGTAAAGGGCCAATTGGGCCTGTTTTCCCCCTGCCTTCCATGCCCTTTCTCTGACTTCTTATCTCCCAGCTGACCCCTTCCCAAGCTTCAGAAGTGGGTGGTGAAGTGTACAAAGCTGCACGCCCTTCTTGGGCATCAGGAAACCTGGATGCTAGTCCTGGACCTGTCTTTAATTTGCTTTGTGACCGTGGGTGAATGCCTATCTCTCTCTTCATCTGTCAAATGATAGGCTTGAACTAGATGACAATAAGAACAACCATGAACACTTACTGTGTGTTATGAACTTGGCCCTATGCTAAGCATTTTCCACATAGCATTTTATTTCACCCAATGCTGGTCATATTTTGTTCTCTACTCACTCTTCAGTGCCTGGCACATAGTTGCTGGCCAAAAAGTATTTGTTAAATGAATTCTTCCAATGCTTCTATGAAGTAAGTACTGCTAGGACCCCACTTTCCAGAGGAAAAAACTGAGGTACAGAGGGTTAAGTAAGTTGCCAAGCTCACTCAGCTTACTGAATGGTGAGCCCAGATCTGAATCTGGGGGGTCTGGTCCTAGACCTGCACATTCACCCCCTATACTGCTCCCTTCCTAGACAATGCACTAATCATAGGTATGAATCAGGGCAGGGCCTTGGTCCTATGCACTCCAGATTCCAGCCTAGGGTGGGCACCTTGTAAATGCTCCATGAAAGCCAGCTGGCACCATTTTCTGGTGTCCTCTCATTGGTGACTCCCACATAACCCTTCCTTAAGCCTGCACAGTCAAGACAATTCAGGGTACACTCAGGCATTCATTCTCATTCAACCAATACATATATTGAGTGTTTATAGTAGTCTATGCACTGAGGGCCAGAAGAGGAACAGGCACGGCTGCTGTCCTGGAAAGTTTGCCACATTATCACAAAGTGTGGTGAGTGTTTCCCAAGAGAAACGACACCTGAATGGAGCCTTGGAGGCAGGCAGGAGTGAGTCAGATGAAGATGGGGGGGGGGGGGTGATCCAGGCAGAGGGAATGGGCATGGAGAACACAGGGCAACAGATAGCCCAGCACCTTTGGGGGCTGTGCCTGGCAGTGCAGAGATGGAAGGGCTGATCAGAGCATGGCCTGACCAAGGAGAGCTACCCCTTCTGTGGGGGTAGAGGAAAGAGATGGGGGTCTCACTATGTGGGCCAGACACGAAACTCAACTTTGCATGTAGATGACAGTTTTATTCACTGCTGTAGTTGCAGTACTTAGAATAGCATTGAACACATAGTAGGTAACCAAGAAATAAGAGCAGAGGGAGTGAATGAATGAATGGTTCTAATTCTCATAATAGCACTTTGCAATTGAGGAAACTGCAGGTCAGAGAGACAAATGACTTGTCTACACTGATAAGCAGTGGGACAAGGATTTATACACAGGTGCAGCCCCAGATTGGCCCATGTAATCCTAGATTCCTATTCATTGCTATAAGACGTTGAAGTTCCATATGGGGTGGAGGATACCACCCCTTCAATTTGGATTTGGCCAGCAGAATTAAGTGGAAGTGACATTGTGCCATCCCAGGCCTCAGAGGGCTCCTTTTCCTTCTTGAGCTTCCACCATCACCATGACGAAAACATACCAGCCCCTTGGACCAGACCCCTGGACTCATGAGTAAGATGACAGATGTAAGAACGGAGCTACCCACCCACCCCTCCAGTCAAGCCAGGAGAGCAGCTGTTGTCAACCACTGAGTTTTAGTGTAATTTGTCACTCAGCAATAGGTAACAAATACGGTGGGCCTATCTCCCTTCAGGATAAGAAAGGTGACAGGTAAAAGGTGCCTGAAAACACACAGGCAAGCAGGCCAATCTAGGGCAAGAAGGAAAGGTGTCCCTGAGGAGGAGATATATACACTATACACCAGGCTGGAATGATGTGTACGATCCATCATTCATTCAACAAACATTAAGTGTGCATATACCGTGTGCCAAGCCCTGTCCTAGGCACTAGAACTGTTCAGAGAAGAAGAGATAGGGAAGGGTAGTCCAGGCAGAGGGAATACCATATACAAGGGCAGAGCTGTTTCAGGACAGTCTGGCGTATTCGGGTATAGAGAGTAGGTGAGCCCGTAGGAGATGAGGCTACATACACAGCTGGACTGGGGAGACAGTTTGGGCCCTACTTCGAGGTGGCACACAACTCTTCAAGGATTTCAAGTGGTCTGTCAAGGAGACCTAGGCTGGTTTTAGCAGAAGGTTCTCTCTGGCAGCCTGGTTTGCAGGAAACAGGTAGCCCTGCCAGCGAGGAGATGGTGCTACAGCCTGGCGTACAGCAGTGGCAGAGGAGTCAGGAGGGTGTGTGGAGGGACTGAGGTGGTGAATGAGCAGCTTAAGGGTGTGGGCTGAAGGGGGAGGCTTGGGGAGGGGCAGTCAGGGTGACACGGTAGTCTCCAGCTTGGACAAGTAGGTGGGAGGTTGTGGCAAAATAGGTGGGTCAGTTCTTGGATCGGGTAGGGGAAGAAGAGACAAGGCTAGGTTTATGCTCCCATTGCAAGAGAAGCCCCCACCCTTGCAGACCACCCAGTCATCTGCCCAACCAAGCCAGAGGCACTGTGGGCTTCCTGTCTTCCCCGTTCACGGCCATCCCCACCAGAAAGGTCCCTCTAATGGCCACTGCTGTCCGTGCAATCTGCAGAGGATGAACAGCCAGTGTTGTGCTGACACAGCGGTGCCAGCAGGAAGAGAAGTCTCTACAGGCTGAGGCAGGGTGGCAGCAGGGGTCAGGAGGGGCAGGGAGCTGCCACACCCGAGCTCCACCCCCTCTGCCCAGCCCTGGCTGACTGGCACCCTTGTAGTCTCCATGGCAGATGCTCGGACATGAATGTGACTGGGAGGCTGCCAGCCCTGTCCTCAACTCCGAACACTCTCAGAGGGGCAGCTCTCAGCCATCAGGGGCAGGGTGGAGACATTCTCTCCACTCTGGCCCAGGCAGGCGGGGAGCTAGAGAACCCATGACATAAGCACAGGAATACACAGGCCAGGAGGGAGAAGCCCCTAGAGAGATAGTGAGGCGTGCAGGGAGACGGACTCCCGTCCTTCGATATATGGAGGTTCTGCCACCAGAGAGAATGACTAGAGCCAGAGAGGACTGTGGAGACAGAAGGAAACGGGAGAGAAGAGGAGGGAACAGCAAAAGTGCTTATGTGGCCTACTGAACGGGAGAAAGGAGAAAAGGGGTGGTGGGAAGGGCTGGGATTCTCACATGGAATCTGCCAGCAGCCCCAGGGGCTCTGGGTGTGCCCTGAGGAAATGGGGACGCAGGGAGAGAGATTTAGAAAGTCCACCAAGACACCCTTCCCAGGGGGTACCAGGGTCCCCAGCCAGGATCTCAGAGCTCAAGGCACCTGTGAGCCAGGCTGCAGGCTGGGGCAGTGAGAGAGAGGGGGCTTCTTTGACAATTTGAAATAAAATGGGCACAGTGTTCTAATACTAACAGCCTGTTATTAAAATCAAGTGCTATTTTGCAAAATGCATTTGCCGGGGAATCGCTAATTACAGGCAAGGCACATTTCTGTATGTTGGTGCCGATTAATCCTGAACAGCTTAAGCAGTCGAATTTTATACATATAATTATTACTCAAGATTCACAAAACAGCAACAAGATGCTCTGGGCTCTGCCCTTGAGGGACTGTGTGGCAGGGAGGGGGTGAGGCAGGGAGGTGTCCAGATAGGGAGGCTGTACCCAGGTTGGGATGTCCTGCATCAACTTTGCCCTGACCCACCTCCTCCTGTTCATCTCTTATATTCTGGAGGAACAGAATAAAGACACTGATGAAAAGGGAGGGTTGGGAAAAGCTGAACACAGTCGCAGGGTTGCTGCTAGCAACGCTGCACTCCCTCTGAAACAGGGCCCCACTAGGAGACCAAACTAGCTTGGACTTGGAAGCCAAGAGTGTGTGGCATTCCCCCATGGCCTTGGTTTTTGATCTGTGAAATGGGCTGACTGAAGACTTTCTCAAGGATTAAGGCCATGCCCCCCAAGACCACGAGGAAGGGAGGGAGTCTCTCCTATAGTGCTGCTCAGACACTGGAGGCATGGGGAAAATGAGCAGTTCCCAGAGGGGATGGGTCCTCACAGAGTGAGAGGTAGTGTGTGGTACTGTCAGCTGGGAGGGCCTGTCAAGAAGGGGTGGCAGGGAGCCGGGACAAGTCCGCAGCAATGCAGGGAGGAACGTGGAAAAACCAAATGGCAATGTGGGACTGAGGGCCAAACTCCCATTCTGAGGGAAGGGACAAACTCAGATAGGAGTTGGGCTGGGCCTAGCGGGTGGTGTCCTGTGGGCTTCTGGGCAACAACCCAGGGAATTGGGGAGCTCGAGTGGGACAGAAGGCTGAGAGCCCCAGCCTACCACCTGAGAGGCATTGGAGCATGGGGAAAGGGGTGGATCCATGGAGAGGTTCCTGAGGCACATGGCCCTAAGGGGACAACTATCCCACCCACTTCCTTCCTCTCCTGCCAGAAGCTGTAGGTGACCCACTTCACCACTGCTAGCTGGGGTAGAACCAGGAAGTGGGGGTTGGCATGGGGACTGTGTGAAGGCCACCATTTCCCACCTGCATCTGCATTCCTGGGATCGGCCTGCCCTCTACTCCAGACTCCTTTCCTATATGAGAATCCTAGGGCACCATGGTTTGAAAACTACTGACTTAGGACCAGACAGCAGTGTCAACATGGGGCCCCACGAGAGCTTCAAAGGAAATAGAGGGACTCAGGAGTGAAGGCCTCTGATGCTGTCCCTGATCACGTGTCACCCTTGTGTCTCTGTCCTGTGTGGATGGGCAGAAGCTGCGGTCAAGCGTCTGGTGTTGGGGACCCCACGGTATGTAGGCACACCAGTCTGAAAGGTGAGTAACTGCCAAGCGGGTGGCAGGCATGCAGGCCCTGGGCTGGGCAGGCAAAGCTGCCGTCAGAATGGCACTAGGGAGACCCAGCGTGCAAAAGTGCACCATGATATAGTGAGTCTTGGTAGGTAGGAGGTTTTGACTTTTGTTTTGCGTTATTTACTCTGCTTTACTTTTGGTTCTTGTTGCTTCGGGGCTCATAGGGCCATTTGAAGCCCAGATAAACAAAAGATTATATGTTACCAGTCTAAATGAGATTATACCGGTGAGGGTGGCTGGCACACAGTAGGTGCTCAATAAATGCTCAATACAAGGTGAATCTGAACCCTCCCTATCCTCCCTCAATGCACATGGAGGACTCTGGCCACCAGTTCAATCCCTGAAGACAGTCCCTTGACGTATCATGAAGAGTGGGTTTCACAAGCACCCAGCCCACACCCTAACCCTCGCTTCAGCCCCATTGCTCCATGTGGTGAAAGATAATAATATTCAGTCATAAAGCCAATCTTTAAAAAAAAAATTTTAGTGCTTTAAGACCCAGAAGCATCTTCCGGTGCTTTATTGCGAATAGCCTCCAAAGAAGGCAGAACAAGACTTTATTTTACCAGAGACACTAAGAATAATACCTTCAGCCAGGCTCGGTGGCTCAGCCTGTAATCCCGCACCTTTGGGAGGCTGAGGTGAGTGGATTGCCCGAGCCCGCGGGTTCGAGACCCGCCTGGGCAAGCAAGACCTCATCTCTACAATAATCAAAAATTAGCCGGGCGTGGTAGCGCATGCCTGTAGTTCCAGCTACTTGGAAGGCTGAGGCGGAAGGATCGCCGGAGCCCAGCAGGTCGAAGCTGTGGTGGCCGGGAGCGGCCACTGCACTCCAGTCTGGGCGACAGAGTGAGACTCCAACTCAAAAAAAAAAAAAATAATAATACCTTCAGTCCATTGGGCACATGCTCTGTGCCAGTCCCAGACCAGGAGTTGGCAGGCAGGATCTCACGAGAAACAAGTTCTATCACCAGCCCAACTACATGTTCTGTCATGAGTAGAAGAAGCTTGAAGCAACAGGCGGACACCCAAGGCCACATGGCAGGCCCAAGACCATGGTAGGCCTTTCCTGCAGCATAGCAGGGGCACCATCCCCAGGCTCTTGCGTGAGCTCCTGCGCTTCCGTCTCTATGACAGCACAGATAGGTGAGATGACCGGTCTGAGGTCGAGGTGATTAGACGCAACCCAAGGCTCCAAGCCCAGCCTTCCCAAGGCCAGTGCTCTTCCCACGGCTCTCCAAGCTGGGTCAGTACGGAAGGGCAGGA
>CAUYQG010118662.1:0-61955 GCA_963574415.1 Tarsius wallacei | reverse complement strand
AAAAAAAAAAAAAATTTTTAATAGTGTTTATTTCTGTTCATGGAAAACAAAATGATTTTATGTTCCAGTATAATGTCAATTTTTGGTAAATATTTTCTATGTATTATACTGTAGATTTTGATGTAGTATTTCATATATCTCAATGTTGTTCAAATCAGTTATATGCTTACTAAAATCCTTATTATTTTCAGAAACGAAGAGATACATATTAATATCTCCCATTTTGGTGTTGGATATTCTGATATGTTTATTTTTCCTCAAATAAATAAATCTTTAATATTTGTGCATCATATGCTTTAAGGTTATGAATTGGACACTTTCTTAAAAAGTTTTATATCTCTGGTAAAGTTTTATTATTCTTACATGACTCTATCATTGATAGGATTATTGTCTTGATTAAAGGCTACTGCATAATATGCATAAGGCCTTCAAGGGCTTTTTTGTTTGTTTAATGTTGAAGTAAAATTACTTTTTATTTCTTTCACTTTAACTTTTCTGCATATTTGCATCTTATCCACATACCTCAAAATAATATATAAGGGGGAACCAAAAAAAAATAACTACTAAAATTTATTTATAAAACATTGTATATTTATTCCTACAAGTTTAAACTTGTCACCTTCAAAATACTCTCTGTCTGATGCAGTACATCAATTAAGACACTTTTTCCACAGCTCATAATAGCTTTTAAACTCAATAATTTTGATGCTGTTTAGTGCTTCTGCTGTTTTTTGTTTCACTTCTTCCACATCTGCAAAATGTTTCCCTTTGAGAACTTTTTTCATCTGGGGAAACAAAACAGTCTCTCAGGGTGAGATAGGGTGAATAGGAAAGGTACAGCGTGGAGGTCACACCATTTGGGGTCAAAAGCTGCTGAACACTCAGCAAGGTGTGGGTAGGTGCCCTGTCACAGTGGAAGAAACTGTAACTTCTTTGCCACAACTCAAGACATTTCTTCTGCAAATTGTGACGCCAATGGTCAACCAAAGTTTTTATCTGGAAGTTTTGAGAAGGTTGAAAATGACTGAAATTTAAATATGTTAGGATAAATACACATTTTAACATAAATAAATTCCAGATTTTGAGGGAGCCTCTCGTACAATTAGGTTTCATTTTTTTCCAATGTCACAGTTGTTTTGGTTGAAGTATATAATCAGTTTACATTTTACCTAATTACTGATTCTGATTATATTTAAATGTAAATATATTGTCTTACTATAAATTTTCTGCTTGATGTGCCTATTTTTTATAGTGTTTATTTTTCTTGGATTGATTTTAATTTTTAAATTTGTTCTCTGTTTATTATAATTCAGAGATTATTTCATGCATCCTTGATTTACCAAAGTCTACTTTATATTGAAACACATTAATATGTATTTATACATTTGCTTTAATCCTGACTCGTCTACAAGATTATTGGGTGCTTTATTTTTATGTTTATACATTTCACAATATAACATTTTTAAACTTTGTCCATATAGTAGTTTTAGACACAACTGAGCTTATTTTTCATAATTTTTCTATAGCCTAAAGAGCATCAATTTTAATTTTACCAGTGATGAAACTTCATATTTTGTTGTCTAAAATGTTTTCTTCCAGTCTTTTTTCTTGTTATTTTAATCTATTATAATTGTTGTTATTATTACTCAACACACTCAAGATACTGTTCAATTACCTTTGAATTTTAAAATCATTTAATATTGTATATGTTCAATATGTTAGTTAAATCTGTGTAAATTTCAAAAACTTACATAAAATTGCTTTTCTAGAAGATTGGTCATTTATTCCTATGTATGTATGTATGTATTTACACATTACTGTTTTGTCATGCCTTTTTTCATATTAAATTCTGTATATCATATACCAATTTCTTTATGTGCTTAGATTTTATAATATTGTTACATTGACTTGTCCATTCATTTAGTTTAATTAATGTGTCATCATCATAATAAATTTAAAGTTGATAAGTTAGTCCTTATGGCAGTATTTTTAAAAAATTATTTCTCAAATTATGCTCACATGTTCTTTTTACTATTTGAATTTTATAATTTTCCCATTTGAAAATATTTGTTATTCTTAGTTAGAAAAAGGTTCACCAGATTTTCTAACATCTAAAATTTAATGTTCATTTCTTATTAAATATATAATTACAAAATTTTTAAAATGAGGCATCTTATAAATGTCAATATTTGCCCTTTACTTGAAGATTTCAATTGATAATTGATATCCATTACTAATAGTAATTAAATATTAATATATATTTTACCCATCACACTAATGTTCAATTCTTCTGGTAAATTTTTCCCCAGTCATTTGTGTTAGATACTATATATTCTGTCTCTTGTTGTTTTTATTTTGTTGTTCTTGATATTATTGCTCTTTTTGTTGTGATTTGGCTAGTTGATTGCTTAGTTATTGCTTCATTTTTGTGGGGCATAGCATTCATTAGTTCTTGAGAAAAAGTGAACGAGAGTAATTTTTATAAAATATTTAAATTCTGTAAAGTTTTATTCTATCAACACTCTTGGTGACAAGATTTCTATGTATAACACTCACACTGAACATTTTTTTCTAACATTTTTTAACATTTTAACATCTAGTATTTTCAAACATTTTTTTTATTTTAACATTGTCTTTTTACTGTTTTTTATATAGATATTTATTTTGCTGCCATTTATTTCAGTACAACTCATTACTCCTTCCTCAACCATACTTAGCGTCACCAAGACCATGTTGTTTTTGGTTTATACTCTCCAGAGAGCAAACTCCAATCTTCTCCTGATGTCAGAGGGGTTTACCTGGTGCTCATGAATAGAAACAGAACCTGAGAACCTAAGACTTCACAAAATTATGTCAACCAATTCTTTTCTCTCTATTCGACTCTATGTTTTGACTTCAGCAACAGTTATTTGCAGTGCCTGCCTTTGTGGCATGAATCAGCTTGCTTCTTGCTAGCATTCCCCTCAATGTATTTATATAGCAGACACTAATATTATGCCTTTTGTATTAACTATCATATTAGAAGGAATCCAGGAAAAAGATCTCTGGTAAACAGGAAATATCAACCTATTTTAAAATTAGAAATACGTATATTTGAGCATCATTACATATTATATCTTCCAAACAAACAAGCAAAACCTCATAATTTTAGTTTTAAGCTTTTGTTTGTTTGAGGATTTTTTTCTACTATTTTTGAAATGGTTCATCTTCATTTTTCAAATCTCCATTCAAATCTCATTTAGTTAGAGGAGTCATTCCTGACCACACCACCAAACTCATCGTTTGCTAACAATCAGTGCTTTTACATTGATTCCTAGAACTTATCTGAAATAATTTATTATATTCACACTATCTCATCTTTCTGTGTCTTGATCAGCACTATATCTCAGGCCCATTAAAGGATACCTTGTTGAGACATACAGAAATGATTCCAGAGATATCTGACGAATGAAAGGACAAATAAATGAATATGCCGTCTTTCCTACTGAGAGTTTTGGTCAGCGCAAATATGTAATAAATGTCTAGCTAATTGCCACAGGTCATATCACTTGTGTGTACGTTGGCATGGATGGGACAATTATAATATTTATTTAACAGAAATGGAAAAAATTTCAATTAGTATGTCCTATGAAATTTCTGTATTAGATACGCACCTAATAGGCAAAGCCCATTTGTACAGGAGAGTGTGGTGTGCTAAGAACATTAATTATGTGATACCAGTCCTTTAAATAATTTGCGTTTTAGTTAATAAGTACTTCCTGGTTTTGAACGATGATCTTGTGACAACTTTAATTCGCCAAGTTTTGCTATTTTTTTTTTTTGTCTTTTTAAGTATTCTAGGGTGACATAAGTTCTTTGTTATATAAGCCCAGAAGCAAAATTAGTTCATAGATGACCTTTATCTTCTCTTTAGAAGAATCAATGTCCTGTTGTTTTACAATTTGTGAACTTTCACACATTATTGTGTATTTATTGTTAAAAAAAATACACTAAAAAGAAAAGTCCTCAAAGGACTGCAAAAGAAAAATTGAAAGCTTTAAAGCATCAGAGTAAAATGCATATTTCATGTCCTAGTGGTAAGTGCTGCATTATATTAGCAATTTAGCTATAGGATCAGTGACTTTTCTGTCCTTTATTGAATTTCTAATATCATAAGAAAGTTACTAATGTGATAAAAGTCTTAAAGTATTACTGACTTTCTATCATTCTCTTGAAGTGAATTTTTATAGCATTGGCAAAAACAGTTTCAGAATATCACATAAACTGACCAAAATGATAATAAAAAAGCTTAAAAATCAATAATGCAGTTTATTCAGCTGATCTATTTGAAGCTTCTCATATTTCATTTTCAGATCTTTCTCATTTAGTGGCTCGTGCTCAATGATAAGAGTTGAAAAATTCCAACTTCCTGTGAAACAACATCTAGTCTTGGGTAGATTGTCATGCTAAGAGGAGACTCTGAAAATTTCTAGTAGTATTATTTACATCAAAGAATGTTAACAAAGTAGCCACTATACAATAAATGTTCCTGTCAGCTTTACAAAATTCCAGCAAGAAATAAAGTCCATTGAGTGTCTTTATAATTTTTGTTTTATATCTTTTATATGTGATATGAAATGACTCATTTGTGACATATAAAACATTCATGTTTGAAGGAGGTTACTCTTATTCTCTGTAAACATCATATTAAATATGAAAAATAAAAATGTTTACTTTTCTCCCTTCACTGAGAAACAAAATAATTCTTATTCTTTGCTACCCACTCAATTCTACTAATGTTAATTCATTACAGTTGCTTGTAATTGAAATGGAATGTAAACCAACCACATAAACAGATTTTAAAAATACACACAAACTCTCTTTCAGTAGGTTGACTTTTCCCTAGCGACAATTATGTTTCTTTGATGAAAAGTAAATTCTTAAAATTTGCTTAACTCATTGAGCATTTTTATAGTCTTGCAAAATAGCTACTGTTGGTTACTTACTACTTATTCAAACATTTTTCTTGTATATTCCATAGACAGCTAAATGCCAAAAATGTGATTTGGAAGATAAAATGTTAAAAAGTGTTAAGCATTAAAACATGTGATTCCACAAATTTCGGAACAAAAATCACAAAAATTATTCATTTCCCCATATTATATATCTGTAATAGACCATAAAATATATATTGGTTATTTATGTGAATCATTAAAAATAACTATTTTCATTAATATATTGGTTATCTTGTTTCTTCCCCAATAGATAAATGATCAGATTGACTTTTAATGTTCTATAACATAAATTCCTAATTATATTTATTGGTGCTCTGGATACCATTGCGCTCTATATTTTTAAATTTAAAAACTGTATTAAAACTTTATATCTTCTTAAAATTTTTAAGTTTTTCATAATTTTTATCTTATTAAGAGAATGAAGGTAATACAGAGAGAAAAAATTTGTATTACAGGAAACTTTGAATCAAGGACTTATGCATTCATTTTGCCTTCATCATTTCTGCTTATTTAAACTTTAATGACCCCACTGAGCCTATAGCTATAGTGCTATGTAGATTTGTTTTCCTTACTAGAATGTAAGCTATGGGTGGGAAAGGCCTTTTCAGACCATAACACTTAGAACATAAACCGGCCCAGAAAGCAGAACTAGTTTAAAACACAACTTTAAAAAATCAGTTTAGATTAATCCAATTATTTATTGACTAAGATCATTATTTTTCCAAAAACTGATACCTTACTGAAATTAATATTCCATATTTAGAATTTTTTTGTATGGGCAGATGAAAACCATAATTGTCACATAGCTATCCTCTTCAAAATTCAGTTTTAATAATATCGTGTCAATAACTTCTAGTTAAATACCAACCAGAACACACCTATAAATTAACAAATTTTGTTTACTATTTGTTGCAGGAAAAAAATCACCATGGTGAAACATTAAGAGTATTAATATAAGGAGTTATTAGATGATTTTAGAGAGGATTAAAGGATAGGGTCTTGCTCCCCCAGATATTACGTTATCAAGAATTGAAGTAAATCTATGGTTGGGTATTTTAAATTCTCATGCACTGAAAGGGAAAACTAAACTGAGGATAAAGGCATAATTTATTAAGAAAAAGGGTTCACTTACTGATATAGTTTGGATGATTATCTCTTCCAAAGCTTATGTTTAAATGTGATCACCAACATTGGATGTGGGGACAAGTGTAGGATGATTGGATCATGAAAGCAGATCCCTAAAGAATGACTTGACAATATTCTAGCGGTAAAGAGTGCTCACTTACCTCGTTAAGTTTATTGGAGAATTAGTTATTTAAAAGAGCTTGGCATCAACTTCTCTCTCTTACTTCCTCTCTCACCATGTGACATATGTGCTCCTCTTGACTTCTGCCATGAGTAAAAGCTTCCTGAGGCCTCACCAGAAGTTGAGAAGATGCCACCACCATGCAGAAATGTGAGCCAAATAAACCTTTTTTTCTTTTTTATAAAGTATCCATCCTCAGATATTTCTTTATACCAGTGCAAAATGAACTGACCACACTTACAATAACAGAAAGGGAGATATTTGTTATGTTGTGACTTGACCATGATCATTCTCTTGTCTTTTTAAAAATATGATGATGTCTTTCTTCTTGTGATTCATTATGGTCAGAAAAACCTTGCCTGTTGTTGACGTTCTTTGAAATTGCTCTTGTTCAAGAGTGCAATATTTAGAATTAGTTGTGAGTGGCAGGTCAGTTCATAGTAAAACAAAACCTAGTTGATATTACTAGAATAGTTATTAGCCAAGCTCGGTGGCTAAGCCTGTAATCCCTCGCTTGGGGAGACGGAGGTGAGTGGATTGCCTGAGCCCGCAGGTTCGAGACCCTCCTGGGCAACTTGGCGAGACCTCATCTCTACAATAAATCAAAAAATTAGCCGGGTGTAGTAGTGCACACCTGTAGTTCTAGCTACTTGGAAGGCTGAGGCGGAAGGATCGTCTGAGCCCAGCAGGTCGGGGCTGCGGTGGCTGGGAGCGGCCACTGCACTCCAGTCTGGGCGACAGAGTGAGACTCCTACTCAAAAAAAAAAGAATAGTTCCTGGTTGTCAGAGATCATGTTTCTCTTTCTCAATAATTAACATATTATTTAATATGTATTTACTATCAATCAAAAAGCTCATTAAATTTATTTTGGATTTTGTATGTTAAAAATAAAATATAGGAGAGATTTCTTCAATTATATTTTGGAATTATTTTTTCTTCAAAATGATATAACACTACTTTTTTAAAAGTACCATATAATATTATTTATAGTGACCTAACAAATCAATGGAAATAGAGAATGAAACACAAATAATGATTTTTCATAGGCGCTTAGTCCCATATATAGAAAACAAATCAATTTTGCTCTCCATTTCATTAAAATTGTGTCATTGTTTCTAACAAAAATACTAACATACATAAAAACAGCTTTCCAAGTTTCAGAAAGAGACTAGGTTTCAGCTTTTAATACTATTTCTTGAGTTAACACTAGAAACTTAGGGTAACTTCAGGCTTACTTTGGATTTTCTAATTGTATCTTTCAGAGAAGAACCAGCTTTGTGCTTTATAAATGTGTGGATCAACTGTTGTCTCTCTCAGATAAAGTACATTTGAGATACAAAAATGCATTGTTAGCTTATAATTGTCAATTTAAATATTATTAATGGTATTAATTGTAAGTGAACATTTGACAAATCAAATTCAGAACAGGTATTCCCGTGTGGCGACATGGCAGGCTTGACACAAGTATTCCACCATTGCAGGCCTGCTTTGGAAAAATATATTAAAGTTTCATGATGTGCATTTAAAACCATATTCCAAGAGTTCTCAGTGAAAAACCTTTTAGCTAATTTAATAAAAATGCTCCTTTTTATGGGCCTGAGGAATAAAGTCTCAGAAATTGATAAGAAACTCTGCCTAAAGGCAAAATAAAAGACTGAGCCCTCGTAAGATTATCATTTCCACAAGTTTAGCCTCACAACTGCATTGGAGAACCAATAGTAATTTTATTTGCTTTGTAAATCTGGAAAGAAACCTGAGCCATTGTGCAGGGTGGAAGGCAAATATTGCCATGCAGCAAGGGTGCCTTGAAGTGTCTGGCTCAATCTCAGCAGGAGTGAAGGCTTCTTAGCTATTTTTCCATGCTTCCTGCACCAACCTCCCCTCCACAATATTGCCAAGACAAACTGAAACAAAAGTGTTCAGACAGAAGAGAGGATTTACAACTGATATTGAATGGAAAAAGTTAATTGGATATTTTCTATGTAAGGGCACTGCTGCAATTGCTAACTGTATTCTGGTCACAGAAGAAGCCATGTGTCTAGGAACATGATGATATAGCCCCTATTACTGGTCAATTAAGAGATAACAACAGTGTGGCAGTAATTTGCCTCTCCATCTGCAGCAATCTGTCACTAACTCTAAAAGCCACTTATCCTTGGAGGACAACCCTAAAATAACCTGAAGATTTAAGAATAAAACGTAACCAGCAAAGGAGGATTTTAGGCAAGAATTGTTCAGCAACAAAATCAATTTGACATTATTATACATTATTTTGAATGCCTTGTATATTATTTCTATTCCACATAGTGATTGAAGATAAATTTTAAATCTCTGAAAAACATTGAGAAAAATATCTCAATTTGTATAAATATAAACAATTTGTATTCCTTCTAAGAAAAGTTTCAGATTTGCGAATAAAATAAACATTATGATTTTCTATGTTTAGTTTATGTTAAAACATAAAAACAAACAAATGGAGACATAAATTTACAGTGGCAATGAAATTTAACTCTATCTCTTTATTATATTACCCAAGATAATTTGTACAGAAATTATTATGTATCATTTTACCTTAAGTGAATTTTTTACTCATTTAATAACAAAGGAACCAACTAATTTGCATGTATTGATCTTTTTGAGTCTCATGGTAAGAAGCTATCATTATTTTTATTTATAGATGAGGAAACTGAGAATAAGGATGATTGAATTACATGTCAAAGATCACTCAACTAGTCTTTGGACACAATCCATGTTTGTAAGCCACTTTATAAACCAGAAAGGATAGTATCCAAAAGGCAGTCATCCAGTTAACACAAGGTAATTATAGAGCTAATCCTCCTAACAATTTATATATAAATCATAAATTTCCAGTTGACACAGGATAATTATGTAGTTAATCTTCCTAACAAATGTTTATGTAAATATAAATATTGGAAAGGTATTCAATCACAGTGAATTATGAAGGCCACCACAAATTCGTCTACTGGTGAGTGTTCATGAATTTGCTTGAGGATTTTAAGTGATAATGTTAGTAAGTAGTAGGTTAACATGAGGGTAACAAACAATAGTAGTGGTGTTTTTTAGCAATAAACTCAGAGTATTTTCCTGTTTCTGTAGAATGTGATACAGGAGCCAAATTAAATAAGAATTACATTAATAATTAATTTTATTTCAATGTTGTTTCCTTAGATGGAAAAATAATAAAAGGTTCATCTTTCTCTTCTTATGATCATCTTAAAAACCAAACACTATCCCCTAAGAAAGAAAGAGAAATGCTTTATTGAATAGAACAAACTCTGTATTTCATAAGCCATGCTAAGTAATTACGTCTTCTTGAGTGTCTCAATGTAAATATTCAAGTGTATCACAAATATGAAAAACATTCACAGAGTGGAAATAATTTATCTTGATCTTTCTTCTTTAAAATATCTTATAGATTGTAAAAGAGACAACTTTTCTTTTTAGAATTTAGCAAAGTTGCCATATTCATTTCAACAGGAATATTAATAGCCACTGAAAGTTTATACCCAAATGTTTCTGTGCTAAAAATTTGTTTAAAGAACTAACAACTATAAAAAGGTAAGAGAAACAAAATATTTAATGACATTATATAATCCTTTCAAAATCTTCAACAATATTGTATAGTTTGCTTTGGCTATTTGCTATCAGATTTGTGTATTTTACATTGCTCCAACAGTTGACAAACATTCAATTTTTCTGTAAGAAATTTGTTTTCAGTAATTTACATTTGACATTTAAAACTATCATTATAGTGCTCATCACTGATGCATATCACAAATTCTCTTTACTGTAGCTTCATGCATAGAACACACTGTTAAATTTAAAATATCAAGTTTACAATTCTTTCATCTCATCGGGAGACTCATTTGAAGCAAAACTCCCTGTCAACATTATGTAATACATAAATTTGATAAGACTATTTTTCAGTTAAGTTACCATGTGGATAATAGATTTCAATTTAACATTTTAAAATATTTGCAATCTTCTCTAAAGTTCTGGTTTCATTTAAGACATAATTCTGGTTTTCATTGAAGATGAAAAACTTAGTAATTATTTTAGTGTTCTAAGGTAATTTTTTTCCAATGCAATAATGGGTCTGCTAATGCTAAAACTTGCCTCTGGAAATGAACTCATAAAAACAACAACTTGAATAACAATCCAAAGAATAGAGTGTTTGATATTAATGGCTGGTGACAGTCATTCCTAAGGGATCTTCTTGTACATGGAAAAGAAAAATATAGTAATTATGCAATGAATTATCCCTCACATTTTGGAAGTTATCTGTGCAGTAAATTCATAGCAAAATGTACATCATAAGTACTCTATCAATATTTGCAAAGATTAAATTAGTATTATTTAATCTGATGTCTTCCTCTTCCCACTACAAATGTGACCACAGTTCCTGAAGTACATAAAGGAACAGGGCGTGGTAGTGCACACTTGTATTCCCAGATACTTGAGAGGCTGAGTTGGGAGGATCTCTTGAGCCTAGGATTTCAAGGCTGTAGTGAGCCATGATTACTCTACTACACTTCAGTCTGGGGAACAGAATGAGACTCTGACCCTAAAAAGTAAGAATAAAATAAAATAAATTTAAAGTACATTTAGGGCTTCTCTAATTAGGTCGGGCACGTTCAAGGTTGTGAGATATGCTTAACATGTGAGGATACATTCCTATTAATTCTGACTGTTGCATTTTTGCCTGGTGAGTTTGATCTATACTGAAGACTACTGCAGATTGATTCCTGTAGATCGCTTAAGAAACAATCTGGTCAATCCTCCATGTGAGAAAGTGTTTAAATATTTTAACTGAAAAAATGATGGATCTGCTAAAAGGCGAAAACCAGACTGTATAAATAAAACATTGTGATTCAAATAGTAGATTTTTGTCTAATCAAATAAGTTGTTTCAAGATGTATGTGCATATCACAGCAAAACAAAAAGGTACAACAGTGTGTGTATATCTGTCTGTTTGTGTACGTGTAATTTATTTGTGACCAAGGAATGCAATTCCTGAGAATGTTTTTAAGGTCATTACAAGGTGTACTGAAATATGAACTTAAGGAGAAAAAATTAACAAAATTAAATTTATGCTTTCTTTTGAAGAGTTGGTGACAATTGATTTGCTTAGGATTGAAAGTTAGGTCTGACACAATCAAATTATTTCATCTTTCAAGTTGCATCCAAAAATTTAGATTGACTGCCTTTTAAAAATCACTTTAGATAAATGGAAAGAATATATTCTTTTAAAAAATGCTTTGTGTAATCTTATGAAACATTGATTGCAGCAACAAGAAATCCTAATGGTGTTTTCATGGAGAGAGACACTAAGTTCAACTTCACTGGAAAGTTAAGAAGCACAATCATGGAAATTATGTTCTTCTGCAAAAATCATCACCAAAATGCCTAAATATAAGATTTACAGCAGATTCATTTGAACAAATAAAGATGAACAAATTCATTCAGACAGTATTAGTTAATTTTTCTCAGGAAAGACCTGATGAAGATAACAAGAGAATCTTTTGAAATTTAGGTTTAAAGGAAAATTCTATTTCTTTTTGTCCAAAACGTGGCTTTGAACACTGGCAAAAATTGGATTTACTTACTCTTTCAATTGAACTTATACTTTATTATAAATGCAACATATTTCAAAACCTTATATAGTCAAGGATACAAATATCGTGTGTAATACATATGTGTTTTAAAGTAAATATTACTGTACCTATGTGTATCTAACACCATATGTTTATGTGTGTGTTTGCGTGTATAAGTGTGTATATTACAATTTTTTTTGTAGAACTCAGGGTAAGAAATAAGATTTTTCTCCTGATAGTGATATGCTTGCTGCTATTAGGTAATAGATTTAAATAAGCTCAGTTTCCTAGATATCTGCACACAGGAAAGCTAAAAGTTACTGTTTAATTCAATGTTTTGACCACACTAAAGGTTTTAAAACAGGATTCTTAAAACATTATTTTCCCTCTTAGTTTATATTATTGGTAACTTTTTTTGTCTTTTACTTTAAGTCAGTATCTATCTGTTGTTTATTGTTTATGCTTTCATTTCCTTGATGTCTTCTTGGCAATTTGATACATTTAATACATTATATCAGTCAATAAAAATAATCTTTTATTAAAATAATAAAATAAAAATTATTTAAACAAAATAAGAATTAGGTTCAAACTTAGACTGCTTTTAAGTGATTAGAGTATTATGCAATTATCTAAAAAATATAATAAAATATAAAAATGTAATCTTTGAAGTAATAAGGTCAGTGGTTCACATCTGTAATCCAAACAATTTGGAAAGCCGAGGTGAGAGGATTGCTTGAGCTCAGGAGTTTGAAACCAACCTGAGCAACATAGCAAGACCTCCTCTCTACAAAAAGTAAAAAATAATCCAGGTATGATGGTGTAGTCCCAGCTGCTTAGGAGGCTGAAGAGAATGGATCCCTTCAGCCCAGGAAATCGATACTGTGACAAGCTGGTATTGTACCGCTATACTTCAGCCTGGGTGACAAAGTGAAACCCTGACTCAATACTCCCCCTCCACAAAAAAAGAAAAGAAAAACAAAAAATGAAATAATAGCAAGAAAAACAAAATGCTAGAAATAAATTTCAAATTGAATCTTAAACTTTAGATACTGTCTTCTGAAAATCACTTTAGATAGATGAAAAAAATATATTCTTTTTCAAAATGCTTTGTAAATCATATGAAACATTGACTAAAACAACAAGAAATCCTAATGATGTTTTCATGAAAATAAACACTAATTTCAATTTCATTGGGAAATAAAGAAACACAACCATGGAAATTAATGTTCTTCCATAAAAATATTCACCAAATGCCTATAGTAAAATTATTTTTACTTATATTTACCTAACAAGGGCAACACATATTAGCAACAAAAGTGATTAAAATATTTTAAACAAATAAAGTTAAAATCTCAGGATCATATCAAGCTTTATGTTAGATTTTCTACAACTCTCATGCTTGACTATTACTTTCTTACCTTACACTTTTAAAAATGTTAATTAATCAAAAGAGAGTGTAGACGACAAGATATTTGAAAAATTTTAAGTATAATGTGAATATGCATATATATGTGGCCATTATAACTTTTTTTGTATATTCTGTGTATTTTTTAAACATTTTTCTGTGTTTAATATAAGTTCCTTCTGTTAACATCTGAAATTTATAGCTGTATAATTTTTCATCATTGCCATGGTTTCATTGGAGAACTATGTTAAAGGATTACTAAATATCTAGTGTAACTAGACTTCAGTTATGGTCATAGATGAAGTTTTGAACAACAACCACTGGGGAAAGGAGAACCTGTTCAGTAAATGGTGCTGGGAAAACTGGCTGATCATATGCAGATTGAAACAGGACCCCTACCCAACACCATACACAAAAATTAACTCTAAGTGGATCAAAGACCTCAACGTAAAACCTCAAACTATAAAAATCTTAGAAAATGCAGGAGATACCCTTATGGAAATTGGAACTGGCAACCAATTCCTGATCAAAACCCTAAGTGCCCATCCCATAAGAAATAAGATAGGCAAGTAGGACCTCATTAAACTGACAAGCCTCTGCAAAGCCAAAGAAACCATCAAGAGAATAGAGAGACATTTCACAGAATGTGAAAAAATATTTGCCAACTGTATATCTAACAAAGGCCTGACATCTAGGATCTACAAGGAACTCAAACATGCCGAAAGAAAACAAAAACAAAAACAAAAAACACAGCCCCATTAAAAAGTGGGCACAAGACATGAATAGATACTTCTCAAAAGAAGATATACAGGCAGTCAACAGACACTTGAAAAAGTGCCTGGCCTCACAATTCATTAGAAATGCAAATCAAAGTGACATTGAGATACCACCTAACTCCAGTAAGAATGGCCATCATTAATAAAACAAACAACAGATACTGGTGAGGGTGCAGAGAGAAAAGAATGCTTCTACACTGCTGGTGGGAATGCAAACTAGTGCAACCTCTTTGGAAGACAGTGTGGTGATTTTTGGAAGAACTAGAAATTGTCCTTCCGTATGACCCAGCAATCCCCCTATTGGGAATATACCTGGGGAAACTCAAATTATTCTACAAAAAAGATACCTACACACACATGTGTGTTGCAGCTCTATTCACAATAGCAAAAACATGGAACCAATCACGCTGCCCATTGAAGCTAGACTGGATTTTTAAAATGTGGATATATACACAGTAGAATATTATGCAGTCATAAAGAAGGGCAAACATAGACTTTGCAGCAACTTGGATGGATTTAGAGTCTGTCATATTCACTGATCTATCACAGAAACAAAGAACAGAGTACCATATGTTGTCACTCATAAGCAGATCTTGAACAATTATCATAATACTATAAGAAAGGGATTGGCAGTCGTGGAAAACTGCCAGGGGAGTGGGGGTGGGATTGGCAGTTTAGGGAAACTTCCGGGGGATGGGAAGGCACACTTCTTCAACAAGGGTACCTGCATAATGACCATTTATATACCTAACCCTGAATTGTATCCCACATCTTTAAAATAAAGAAAAATTTAAAAATAGTTTTTAAAATTAAAATATTATAAAGGAAAAAATAAGAACAATTATTCTCTTTTTAGGAATTAAACTACAGAAACTAAAGAAAACTTAACATTCTGTAATTTAAGTAAAAAATTTAAAGTAACTACAGTCTGCTTAAATATTTTTATGGTTTCACAATATTATTTTTTTGTGAGACAGGCCTTCTTATCCAAGGTTGCCTTGTAAAACACATGCCTAAGAGAGTATGTTACTAATGTACTAACAGATATGCAAGCTTCATTTCCTTTGTGATACAAAGTTATTGAGAATAAAATAAATTGTACTCATAGTTTATGAAGTCTAATTTTTAATAAGATTTGGATGAGAAAATACTTGAGTCACATCATCATAATTAAATTTCATCAAAAAGATAATACATGTACTTCTTTTGTATGTCAATACAGTGCCATAACATCATTTTAAAAGCAAACTCCATAAAATAAGACAAAGCAACATGCTTTCAAAGTATTTGTAATGAAATTCAACATTTAGCACAAAGTATACATTTCCTTCTTGGAAGCATTCACGTATTTCAGAATTCAGTTTTTGAACTTTAAAGTCTAAACTGATCACAACTTTATTATCCTTAACCTGAATGGAATACACTATACATTATTCAAAAACTAAAATACTGATTTTAAAGAAATTTTGAATGAAATTTTAAAATTCATTCTTTCATTCTTACTGTATTTATAATTATATCTAAAAGTGACGGTGGAGTTTTAAGACTTAATATTTGTTTATAATGGACATTCACTAACTTATCTATTCAAATAATATGTATTGGTTCTATCTGAAAATCTGTAACATTAAAGCATAGACTTCTAACAAGAAATTGTGAAAAATGTATCAAATAGATTAAATATGTATTTAATACACATTACACATATTTTAATGATCATGTTTCTAAATACATGTCAATTTCTAGTTGTACTATCATAAAAATCAGTCAAATTTTATGTGTAATTGGATATATATTAAAAAAACAGCGTTAAACACTTTACAAATCCATTAGCTTAATATATTACTCAGCCTACTTTATCAGGAAATGAAGTGAACTGAAAAAGTTTTCATAGCCGGGCTCGGTGGCTCAGCCTGTAATCCCTCGCCTGGGGAGGCTGAGGTGAGTGGATTGCTTGAGTCCGCGGGTTCGAGACCCACCTGGGCAACTTGATGAGGCCTCATCTCTACAATAAATCAAAAATTAGCCGGGCGTGGTAGTGCGCGCCTGTAGTTCCAGCTACTTGGAAGGCTGAGGCGGAAGGATCGCCGGAGCCCAGCAGGTTGAGGCTGCGGTGGCCAGAAGTGGCCACTGCACTCCAGTCTGGGTGACAGAGTGAGACTCCAACTCAAAAAAAAAAAAAAGTTTTCATATATTAACTCTAAATTGTACATAACTCACCTAATAAAATTGATTGTCATGGAACTCTTTTTCAATTTACAGGTATTTGAAAGACTGAATGCAAATTAACAGTAAGATATCTTTGTATTGTTAGAACTAAGTAAAGGGGACTTGAGTGATAAAGAAAATAAGATTTAGGGATAGAGAAACACACTGCTATCAACTTTGCTCACCAAGCTGCAAATTCAAAAAGAGAAAAATGAAAGAAATGTTGAGCTCTAATTCCTTTGCAAATCTTCACACTTCATATCCTATCCATCTGCCAAAAAATTGTTTTCCAATGGATTCATCCACACTGATTTTTTCCCATAATATTTTTAAATTGGGCAACCTTTTCATGCAACTTTATGAAACAAGAGGTAGGAAAGATAAATATTTCAAAACATATTAGACACTTAATCCTAATTCAAATGTTATATTATGGATTAAATATTTTGTTTTTATATCTGGGCTGGTATTGCCGTTGTAAATGCAAACTATTTTTATTGTATGGTTTTAGAGCTTCCCATTATTTTCTTGCCTATCACACATTTTACCTACTTGAAATTAAGCTTAAGATTCACTATCATTGGTAAAACATTTTAATCTGTTGAAATGCCTCTTATTCCATAGTGCATTCTGTCATGCCATTCTAAGTGTCTGAAGATGTAGCAATTTTTTTACATTCGCTAGCCAATTGTAGTCACACTACATGGGTTTGCATGCAAATTCACTTATTTTCTGTGTGACCTAGGACAAGCTAGTTGATCTCTCTCTATCTTGCTCCTTGAGAATTGTCTGAAAGAAAACCCATAAAGGGACTTAAATTATTGCTGGGTGAAACATAAACAAAGTGATTATCTGGATGGTGTCAGTCCATCCTTCTTCCACAAAAGTAATGACTCTACTGACAAAACTGTCAGAATCATCTTTATCAGAATTCTGAAAATTTATAAAAATGTCTTAGCAATCAGATGAAAACATAATCAAGAAAAATAAAACAAGTTGATTTTAGTAAGAATTTTGTGGCATTTTTAGCTACATTGCAGTTCTAATTTCTCAGCTTAATGCAGGGTTTTAAGACAACAACTTAGATTCATAGTATAGTTTCCTAGTACTGGAATGAGTACAAAGAATCTTATTCTCAACTAATTGTGGTTACTTTAACCTGTCTGGTGACTTGCTGAAGAAACTGTTCAAGTAGCTTGCCTCTATTTTACCTAACTTGGACTATTCCAAGGGCTGAGAGGCTACTCAGGGGTCAATTGTTGAAAATATCTAAAGTCAAATTCATAAATTGCAGGAAGTAAAGTTGGAGCAAATAACAGACAAACTGAAAGCTTCAAGAATGTCTAGGGAGTGAGTTGTTCTGTGAATAAGGACTTTAAAATGGTCTAGCATAATCCCGGCAATCTAGAGGCCATATACATCCTAGGGCTGTGTGCACATGCAAAATAAGAATCCTAAAAAAAAGACAAAAAAAGAAAAAAAAAACAAACCTGTAAACTTTCCCCTATTGCTGACCTTAGGCTCCATATAAGCAAGAAATGAAGACCAAAACGGAGTTATAAGCTCTATCTAGCCAAATATTGAAGGTCTTTCCCCCATACATTTATAACCCATCTTCAAAGACTAGAACATTTTTATTGGATCCAGGAACTAAATGAAACCTCTGTTGAATCACTATCTGACCACTCAGTTAACTAAGCAGGAAAACTTCAGAGTCCCCACACAGCAAAGAATATAGACTTTACAAAATTAATTTAGCAAATTTATTAAACAAACACAAATGACTATAAAATACAACAATAGCAAATTTTCAAAAGTGTGGAGATTCTAATTTCTATAATTGCCACAAAACATATTAAAATGATCAGTTTTCATCAAGAAAATCTTATAAAGTATCCAATAAACAAGGAACTATGACCCATAAAGAAAAAGAAAACAGAAATTAATAGAAACTGTTTTTAAAGTTGAGATATTTACTTATAAGACAAAGACTTGAAATAGAAACTTTGAAGTTGAAAGGTGCAAAAATGAACTAAGAAACTTACTAGAAAGGTTTAGGCACAGATTTTAGCAAACAGAAGAAAGAATCAATAAATTTCAAGAGTGATTAATTCAGATTACTCAGTCTGTAAAGAACAAAACAAGTTAAGATAAATGAACAAAGCATTAGAGTCTTGTGGGTCATTATCAGACATATCAACATATTCATAAGAGGTGTTCCAGTAGGTTAGGAGGGGGAAAAAAAGGCAGCAGAAAGAGTAATTGAAAAAATAATTTCCCCAGACTTCTCATATTTTTTGAAAGGCATCAATCTACAAATTCAAGAATTCTATGAATTCCAATGTCAAAAAAAATCTACACCAAAACACGTTATATTGAAACTGTTGAAAGACAAATATAAAGAAAATATGTTCACAGCAGCAAAAAAAAAGTGAGTCTTAATACACAAGAAATACTTAATAAGATTAAAATGATTTCTTATCAGAGCCATGGATGCTAGAAGACTGTGAGATATGAGATTCACAGTGTTGATAGAAAAAAACTGTCAACGGAGAATTTTATATTTGGGAAAAATATCTAAGAAAAATGCAAAATTAATACCTTCTCAGTTAAACAAAAGCTAAGATGTTGCTAGCAGACTTACACAACAATAAAGCCTATTCTGCTGAAAATAAATGAATCTAATGAGTAATTTGAATTCTCATGGAAAATAAATACAAACCAGTCTTATTGTCTTTTTGGTTTATAACACATTTTTTCCTCTATGATTTGAAAGACAACTACTCAAAAAATTATAAAACTATATTAATGAATACATCATTTTTATTTATTTTTATTTATTTATTTTTTTTCTTCTTTTTCATTTCAAATACGTGGGGTACAATTCAGGGTTAGGTATACAAATGTTCGTTATGCAGGTACTATTGTTGATGAAGTGTGATCCTCCCTCCCCTGCCACTTTCCCTCAACTGCCAATCCCACCTCACTCCCATGGCAGTTTCCCACTACTGCCAATCCCTTTCTTAAAGTATTATAATAATTGTTCAAGGTTCACTTATGAGTGAGAACATATAGTACTCTGTTCTTTGTTTCTGTGATAGATCACTAAGTATGGTAGACTCTAAATCCATCCAAATTGCTGCAAAGTTCATATGTTTTTCCTTCTTTGTGGCTGTATAATATTCCATTGTGTATATATACCACAGTTTTTTATACAGTCCAGCTTCACTGGGCAGCATGGTTGTTTCCATGTTTTTGCTATTGGAATATACCATTTTAAAAATGCAATTTTGACAGTAATGACATGAAAAGGAGACATAGCTAAGATGACCTATTTTTTATATAATATCAAAACAATGTTGGAAATAATTCAAACTAGATTTTTTAAAATTGAGATTTTACTTGCAAGTCAATTCCTAAGAAAAATGACTAAAATATGCATATAAATAGACAAAAAGGGAATCAAAACACATATAAAATATCTATCTAACACAAAAAGAAGGCTATAGTAACACAATTGCAGAACAAAAAACATACAACACATTAAAAACAAATAGAAAAATGGCCGGGCTCGGTGGCTCAGCCTGTAATCCCACGCCTTTGGGAGGCTGAGGTGAGTGGATTGCCTGAGCTTGCGTGTTCGAGGCCTGCCTGGGCAACTTGGTGACAACTCATCTCCACAATAAATCAAAAACAATTAGCCAAGCTTGGTAGTGCGTGCCTGTAGTTCCAGCTACTTGAAAGGCTGAGGCAGAAGGATCGCCGGAGCCCAGCAGTTCGAGGCTGCGGTGGCCGGGAGCAGCCACTGCACTCCAGTCTGGGCGACAGTGAGACGCCAACTCAAAAAAAAAAGAAAAAGAAAAATGACAGAAGTAACTCCTTCCTTATTAGGAATTACATTAAGTATAACTGCATTAAACTCTGAACTAAAAGACAGACTGGCAGGATTAACAAAGAAAAAATTTGATTTTGCTATGTGCTGTTATAACAAAATACTTTAGACTCAGATAAATATATAGGTTGAAAGTTAAAGAATGGGAAATAATATATATATATATACTCTATGCACACAGTTACCAAAGGAGAACTGGAGAGGCTATATTAATATAATATAAAATAGACTTTAAGACAAAAATTGTTACAAGACATAAAGAAGGGAATTGTATGTGATAAAAGGAGTCAATGAATCAAGAAAATATAACAATTATAAACACATATGCACTTAACAAATCATATTAGGGCCCAAAATAATTCTCAATATACTTAAAAATATCAAAATCATACAAAGTAACTTTTCAGACCACAGTGAAATAATAATAGAAATTAATACCTGAAGCAAATATGGAAAATTTATAAATATTTGGAAATTTAGACTTTAAAACAAATAATGGGTCAAAAAAGAATCACAGTAGAGGTTACAAAATACTTTGAGATAAATGAAAATAAATACACAAAATAACAAAAGTTACAGATTGCTGAAAAAGCACTCAGAAAGAAATTATCAGCTAATAATCTAAATTAAAAATAAATTGTCTTAAATTAATAACCTAATTTTTCCATCATAAGGAGCTAGGAAAAAAAATGCAGCAAGCAGATAGAAATAAATAATAAAGACTACAGCAGCAAAAGATGAAATATATAATAGAAAAGCAATACAGATAATCAACAAAACCAAAGTAAATTCTTTGACGGTTTCAACAAATTTTTTTTTTTTTTTTTTTTGAGTTGGAGTCTCACGCTGTCACCCAGACTGGGATGCAGTGGCCGCTCCCGGCCACCGCAGCCTCGACTGGCTGGGCTCCGGTGATCCATCTGCCTCAGCCTTCCAAGTAGCTGGAATACAAGCACGCGCTACCATACCCGGCTAATTTTTTGATTTATTGTAGAGATGAGGTCTCACCAAGTTGCCCAGGCGGGTCTCGAACCCTCAGGCTCAGGCAATCCACTCACCTCAGCCTCCCAAGGCACGGGATTACAGGCTGAGCCACCGAGCCCGGCAGTTTCAACAAATTTGATAACCCTTTGGATAGAACAGCAAGACAGTGGGTAGAGAGGAGAAGACTCAAATCACTGACTATTAGGAAAGAAAGGTGGAACATTACTACAGAGCTTACAAAAACAAATAAGGATTATTAGAGAACACTGGGAATAATTTTATGACAACAAGCCTATATGAAATAAAAAAATTCCTAGAAACACACAAACTACAAAAACAGACTCAAGAAGAAATAAAAAATCTGAATAGACCTATAACAAGTAACGAGATTGAAGCAGTAATCAAAAACGTCTAAAAAAACAAAAAAACTCAGAACCAGATGGTTTTACTAATAAATTCTACCAAATATTTAAAGAATAGATTCCAATTATTCTCAATTTTTTTTCAGAAATAGAAAAGGAAGGAACACATGCTAACTTATTCTATGCCTGCAGCATTACATGATGTCAAAACCCCACAATGCTGGTGCAGTGGTACATGCTTGTACTTCCAGCTACAGTAACATGTTAAGAGGATTACACTCCATTACAGAGGGCAATTTATCAAAGGAATACAATGTCTGGGCAACATATAAAAATCAATAAATGTAACACACCATATTAATACATTGAAGGAAAAGAAGGCATCATGATTGATTATACAAAATTGAAAAAGATCCAATAGATTTCCATTTTTAAAAACACTCAACAAACCAGAAATACAAAAATAACATATGAAGCTGATAAAAGATACCAATGGAAACTTCAGAGGCAACTTTATACTTAGTAAAAGACTCAAACTTTTTCCTCTAAAATCAGAAATAAAATAAAAATATATGCTCTTGTCACTTCTACTCCACATCAAGCTACATGTTTTAGGCAAATATTTAGGGAAAAAAATAGAAGTATTCAAATTGTAAAGGAAGAATAAAGCTACTTCAATTCACTGATGACACATTTTTTAAAATGTGGGAATATCTAAAAGTTCCATACACCATAAAAACAAAAAACAAAAAAAAGCAAACACACACTCCCTCAACACAGAAACCATGTTTCAAAAATTAAATGAATTCAGTGAAGTTGCAAAATGTAAGATAAATATACAAAAATCAGTTGTATTTCTATACACTAGCAATTAAAAACTTGAAAATGAATTTAATAAAAGAATACAATTCTATTTATATTAGTATCAATAATAAACTAAGGAATGAATTTATCTAAGGGGATTCAAGATTTTTATGCTGTAAAGTACAAAATATTGAAAGAAATTAAAGATGACTTAAATTAATGGAAATGTCATCTATGCTCATGTATTCGAACATTTAATATTGTTAAGATGGTGATAGTCTCCAAATAGATTGACAGTTTAATGGAATTCCTAAGAAATTTTCAGCGACCTTTTTGAAAAAATGGACAAACTGATGACAGTGAATACCCAAAACCATATTGCAAAAGGGGAGAGAGTTGGAGGACTCACTGTTCTCAATTTTAAAACTCACTACAAATCTACTGTATTCAAACTTATATGACACTACAAAATAATAGATATATAGACCAATAAAGTAGAATTCTGTCTTTGATTATCAGAAATGCCAAGACTACTCATAAGATTTTGGGAAAACTGAAAAAGATTTGTAAAAGATACGTACTTGGTACATTGGTATAAATTTTCATGACCTTGGAATGTGTAGTGGGATGTCAGCTATGACAACAGAAACACAAGCCAACAAAAGAAAAAAAAAATAACGTGAACTTCAACAAATGAAAAATTTTTTGTGCATCAAGATACATTAACAAAAAGTGAAAGACCAACCCATAGAATAGGATACAATATTTATAAACTGTATGTCTGATAAGAGTCTAGCATCTACAATGTATTAGTAACTCTTTCAACAGAATAAGAAAAAGGAAAATCACCCTATTTTTAAACTGGTCAAAGCCTTGAATAGGCATTTATCCAAAAAAGAAATAAAAATTGTTGGAAACACCAGAAAGATGGTCAATGTCATTACTCACTGGGAAAGATGTGAATTAAAACCATGAGACACTAATTCATATCCACTAGAATTACCATAACAATTAAAAAGAGAAAATGATATATTTTGACAAGGTTGTAGAGAATTTTAAATCCTCACAACTTGCTGGTAGGAATGACATGGCTCAGTCACTGGGGAAAACAACTTACTGTTCTTCAAAATGTTAAATATAGACTTAACATATGATCCAATAATTCCACTCCTAGGCTTGAACCTGAGAATTAAAAGTGAATGTGCAAACAACTATATATTTATCAGCACTATTTAAAATAGCCAAAAGATAGAAAATAAAACACAAATGTCCATCTATTTATAATGTAATATACCCATGCAATAAAATATTATTCAGTCATAAAAAAGGAGGACGTACTGATACAGGCTACTGCATGAATGGACTTCAAAAGCATTATGCTAAATAAAAGAGGTGGAACACAAAATGCCACACATTATATGATTCCATTTATATTAAATGCACAAAGTAAGCAAATACATAAAAATAGAAAGTGAATTAATGATTCGAGAGGGTGGAAGGTGAAATAAATGTGGAAGGATCAAAGGGTGTGGAGTATATTTTCAGAATAATAAAAATATTCTGGAACTAGATAATGTACCTGTAAAACATTGTGAATGGACTAAAAGACACAGAATTGTACACGTATTTGCAATGGTGAGTTTTATGTTATGTGAAATGTATCTCAATAAAACAAGTAAGTTTAGGCCTCAGTATATAAAGAAAATAAAACCTTATTGATATGAAAATGAAAAATATTAACTTTGTAATCATGCGGACTGGAGAAAGTAGAATTTTAAACATAATGGAAAAAATTAACAAATAACTTATGAAAGTGTCAAATAATTATAAACATGACAAGAAGAGACTAATTTAAAAGAATATTGCAACAGGGAGATTGTTCTGATTAGACTCCAAGAAATAATATCAACTCAAAGGGTCAACAAAAATGACATTTTCCTTATAGAAAAGAGTAAACGAGGATAAAAAAGAGTGGATTGTGAGTGAAGTTGGGTAAGCATGTGGCATACTAGACCTTGTTCTAATGCTTGCTTTAGCACAAGGGGGGCAAAGTCAGATAACTTTCTATAAAACAAAAGCCTGATTAAAGTTTGGTTAAGCCAAGCTTGTAGGTATTTTAGCCAGATTGGTTAAAGCTAATTAGTGATAAGAAATATTGCATGGGAAATCTCTGATCAACGTAACAGAATGATCAGTTATTTTATCTACTTATAGATACTTATACAAAACAGGAACAGGCTCCTTTTAAATATTCCCAACCTCTTTGGTAAAATATGTCCCAATAGGAGCGCTATGTAGTTGTATTTTGTTAAGCAGTTTTCTGTGACTACAGCTACTTAAAGTCCTAAATTTATGCTTCCTTTGGAAAATTCTCCAGCTCATATAACTCACTAATTCAAGGAGACCTTTCTTTCCAGTTATTTCAAATTAATGAGGCTAGCTAAAAGCATTTGAAAGGATCATAAAATAATCAAGAGGTAGACAGAAATTGAGATGATTGAAGTTCACACATGTGCTAATGATGTACAAGAATGTAAATGATCAGAGTTTGGTAGAAAATTATGAAGGCATAAAAAAACACACTTTTAAGTGTGTTCTGTAGGATGCATATGTTGTATTTATTATTGACCCGATTTGTTGATGTAGAAAATATGTAGAAAAAATTCCTTTAAGATAAGAGACGATAAATGTCTGTAAAGCCAAGCAATTTGAGCTTCAGGAATCCTCACTCTTGGTCCCTCCCAACATCATAGAAAGAAGTCTGGCAATGGGTTCACATGGCCATATGCTTTTGTATATTTAATTAAAGAGAGATATTTTAAACACAACCATTTAAAACCATTTTTTCTTTCCACTCTGGTTTCTTCTTCATTCTTACTTTTTCTGTGTCAATGTTTAGTGCTTTACTAACTAGTTGAACTAAGGACAAGGTAAAGGCAGGACCCTTATCAGAGCCAATAGAGAGAGGGAGCCCAAACCTAGGAATAATTTCATTTAATAAAAACTTGGTAACTGTGAAAGCAGTTTCATTTCTTGTGGCAAAAGCTTTTGCCCATCCAGAAAAAGTATCTACAAATACTAACAGATAGATGTATCCCACATAGGGGGCTTTATCTCAGTAAAGTCTACCTCCCATTTTTTTCCAGGGCTTAACCCTCAGGCCCTGATACCATCTGATGGCCTTGGGCCTTGTTTTGTGTTGACTCGGGCACAGGCAGGGTATATTTCAGTTGCTGTGGCAGCTAGGCTTTTTAAGTCATTGATATGATAATAATGATTTAATAACTCAGTTTAGTAGGTAATGGGATGTAGTTGTTTTACCAAGGGATGTCCGAGGGCTGCAGGCAAAACAATTTTAGAGTTTTTAACCCACCATCCTGTAGGCTGTTTGTGAGTCCCTGCCAGGCTGCTTGTTTCTCTTCTTCCTGGGTTTAGATAAGCTGTTTGGGGAGAGAAGGAACTGGAAAAGTTTTAGTTAGCAGAATAGTTAGGGGCTCAACTGGAAGTTCTGCAGCCTCTCAAGCTGCCCGGTCCACCAGGCAGTTTCTGCTTGCTTCTGGAATGTCTGATTTTTGGTGTCTTTTGCAATGGATGATATCTATTTCCTTGGGGAGCCATATAGCTTCTAGAAGAGCTAAAATTTCTTCTTTGTTCTTTATAGTCTTACCCTCCGTGGTCAGAAGTCCTCGTTCCTTGTAGATCATGGCATGGACATAGACAGTAGTGAAAGCATACCTGCTGTCAGTATAAATATTTACCTGTTTCCCGGTTCCCCATTGTAGGGCCTGGGTCAAAACAATTAACTCAACCTTTTGAGCCAATGTGCCATTGGGCAAGGTCTGTGATCAGATTACATTATGAGCCAGGCTTGTGAACTCCCTCAGCATCAGCCTGGCTTAAAGGAGTGTCCAATACATTCTCACAGTTATGGCTTAAAGGAGAAGTCCAATACATTCTCACAGCCTGGCTTAAAGGAGAAGTCCAATACATTCTCACAGTTATGAATTGGTGTTTCGGGATTGTCATCAGACAGTAAGGTTGCTGGGTTGAGGTTCTGAGTGGGGAGAAAGTTAGTCGAGACTGGCTAAGTAGGAGACTCTGATATTGGGTGATAGGAGCATTTGACATTCAGCAGCCAGAGGCTCCCCAGAGCAGAGTCTCAACAGTGTGGGGAACTGTTAGAGCCAGGTTTTGGCTGAAAGTCAGTTTATCTGCTTCCTTAACCAGTACGGCTGTAGCAGCGATGACCCAAAGACTGGATGGCTAGCCAGAGGCCACTGAATCTAAATTTTTGAACAAATAAGCCACCAGTCACCTCCAGGATCCTAGGGCCTGGGAAAAACCCCCTTTGTGATTTTCCATTGTTCATGAATAAACAAGTGGAAAGACTTGGTAAGATCTTGGAGGGCTAAGGCAGGAGCTTGGGTAAGAGCCATCTTTAACTGCTGGAACACTTGTTCCTCAATAGCGGTTCATTTTAGGGGCTGATCCCCTGCTGGCTATGTATACAGGCTTGGCAATTTCACCAAATCCTGAGGTTCACAGCTGGCAGTACCCTGTCACCCCCAGGAATTCTCATACCCGTTTTTTTGAGGTTGGCATGGGGATTCGGAGGATGGCTTCTTTCTGGGCCATGGTTAGGGTTCACTTACCTTTTTTCAGCTGGTATCCCAGATAGGAGACTTTGGTCAAGCAGAGCTGTGCCTTTGTAGCTGATACACAATAGCCCAAGTCTTGAAGGAGCTGTAACAGAGCCTTATTACCTTTTAAACAAGTGTCTAAGTCTGCTGCCATGAGCTGGAGATCATCTATGTACTGGAGTAGAGTACATTCAGGGTACAAGGCACAGAACCCTGATAAATACTGTTGCAAGGCCTTTCTGAAGAGTTGGGGAGTTTTTGAACCCTTGTGGCAGTCAGGTCCAAGTCAGCTGAGCGGTGTCCCCTGAGTCAGGATTTGTCCATTCAAAAGCAAAGATGGGTTGACTGACAGGGGACAAAGGAATAAAGAAAATCCAACACAGTGCACACCCAATGTTGAGGGGGAAGCAGGCTGAGCAATGTGTGGGTTAGGAGCAGTAGGATGAATTATCTCAACCTGCTTATTGACCTCCCTTAAGTCCTGAAGTTCCTAGTTTTTTACTGGCAAGAAAGGAGTGTTACATGCTGACTTGCATGGTACTAAAATATTAGTTGTTAAGAGTTTTTTAATGTGTGGAGCAATTCCTTTTCGGGCCTGTAGACTCATAGGGTATTGACAAATGTGAAAAGAGGTGGCTGATGCCAACAGACTCACCATGACTGGAGGATGAGGCTTCGCCAATCCTGGCAGGCTAATCTCTGCCCATACTGAAGGAAACTCCTACTGTAACTGTAGAAGTAAACTTGACAAGACGTTCTCAGTGAGAGAATTAGAAGAAGTTAGGAGGTATTCTTCAGAAAGCAGAACAGTTAAAAGCATCTGATAGGCAGTAGGAACAAACATTTCCATTTTTTCAGGTGAAAATACAATGGTAGCTATTCACTTTGAAGCAAATACCAGCCCATGAGAGTGAACGGGAAGTCCGGAGCTATGAGGAATGAGTGAGTAACCCATTTTTGTTCTAAATCAACAGTTTGATTAGAAGTAAATGTGCAGTTGGTAATTGCCCCTGTTTCCCCCTGAACTGAGATTTGTTTTGTTTGACACAAGTCCCAATGGTGACTTTAGGACCTAGAGTTCCACCTGGTGTTCACCAAAATTTGGACCGGATGGCTCCTGATGGTGGTGGTTAAGGGGGGCTAAGTAAAAAGAACCTTAGCCTCCTCAGTCCGAGTTATTTTCAGTTCCCCCAGCAGAGGGCAGAACCAAGACTGACCTGGGGTTGTCTGCTTTTGGGCGATGGTGACAATCCTTTTTCCGGTGATCAAATTCTCTGCAATATGCACATTGATTCTTAGCTAATGGGGGGCGCTCAGTCCCTCTTTGTTCTTTCTTAGTTTTCCCTTTTCTCTGGTGTGGCAGTTTCAAGGTTGGGGAACTTGGAGGGTAGCTACTGATATTCTTGCCTGACGTCTGGCTGTTTTATCCTCCTCTTGTGTCGCCTGTTTCTGTTTCTCCTCAACACAGTTATTAAAAATCTTTTGGAGCTGGGCTTGGTGACTCAGCCTGTAATCCCGCACTTTTGGGAGGCTGAGGTGAGTGGATTGCCTGAGCCCGCGGGTTCGAGACCCTCCTGGGCAACTTGGCAAGACCTCGTCTCTACAATAATTCAAGAAATTAGCTGGGCGTGGTAGTGCACGCCTGTAGTTCCAGCTACTTGGAAGGCTGAGGCGGAAGGATCGCTGGAGCCCAGCAGGTCAAGGCTGCGGTGGCTGGGAGCAGCCGCTGCACTCCAGTCTGGGTGACAGAGTGAGACTCCAATTCAAAAAAAAAAAATCTTTTGGGGTACTTCAATAGCTGACAAACATTTATTCCTGCAAAGCCCTCGAGCTTTTGTAACTTTTTTTGAAGTCTGGAGCTGCTTGAGCCACAAATGCCAAATTGATAGCTCAAGCATTGTCAGGGGCTGAGGGATTGAATGGGGTATAGGTACAAAAAATCTCCTGAAGTTGTTCAAGAAATGCCCCCAGAGATTCTCCAGTGACCCTGGAGAATCTTAGTAGTTTTAGAAAAATTGGTAGGTTTCCAGGTTGCTCCCCTCAAACCATTTAATGAAATCTGGTGATAGGTATATAATGCCCCAAACCATGCCAACATATTAGGGTCCTAATCTGGGCAAGAAGAGGGAAAAACCTTATTTAACATTTCCTGACTTTCTTCCTGCGTACTTGCAGTTGAGGTTAGAACAGAGGTACCCAGGGTTAAAAGGAGCTGCTGGCAATTATTCCAGGTGGGGCAATGAGTGAGCATGACTGATTCCATTAGAGAAGTCAGAATCTATGGCTTCTCTGAAAATGGTATATTTTGGTATTTCCAATTATACAGTTCAAAGGTGGAGAAAGGAGCATATACCAAGAAGGGCTGCTTGGTCTGATCTGCCCCCTGCAGAGGAGGAACTTCCCAGAGGGGAAGAAGAGGGGCTGGATTGGTCTGAGAATGGAGATGGGTAGCCAAAGGCAGAGAAGTCAAAGGGGAGGTGGAAGAAGTGATGGTAGGTGAAGAAGTCTGAGGATTGTAAGGTGGAGGATTGGAATTAGGGCTAGCTGGGTCCTCAAGGGGATCTTCAGTAGAAGGGGGTAAAACAGGATACAATCCAGTGGAAATAGGATTTGGGGAGAATGGAAAAGGAGGTATACAGGCCAGAGGTTTAGAAACAAAGATACAACTGGGGTTTTCAAGGGAACATGTCTTTAACCATGGGGTGGATTTCGGACCAAACTAACCATTGACTGATATAGGGAAACTGGTCAGGGAGACTGGGAGTCCCTGTAACAACCTTCCAAACAGACTCAGTGACATGAGCATCCAAAGACCCTGTGGAGGGCCATCTTACAGAGGGTCTGGAGCCTGCCCTTTGAAGATGGGCGCCATAGTCCTCAGCAAATTCAACAGAGAAATTCTTTTTCATGCAGTCCAGAGAACTGGAGTGTTTAGAAGCCTGAGACCCCATGTTGCCATAAAATAGTAAAGGCAAATTAAAACTGAAATCAGAAAACCAGTAAAGGCAGATCAACACTGAAATCAGAAACTGAACTGGGACTCTATTCAGCCAACATCTTGGCTTAATGAATAGTGTCCAAGGGACAGCTTTGTCAGGTTGTGACTCCCTTAAACAGAATTATGGCCACAAACAGAACAGATTCTTACCTCCCACAAGAGTACAGGTGGACTCAGATTCTTTTGAGGTGATGGGAAGTCAGCAGTCTTTCCAACTCCCTCCAAGCCAGATGAGAGATTATGGGACCCTAGAATGTCTTCAGAGGGTGCCTCCCCTATAACTTATTCACCAAGCCAGGGAGAACTGGAGCGAGGCTGCCTCCCAAGTTTGGAGAATCTCACTGAGACCTCCAAATGTTATAGCCAGATTGCGAGAAAGAAGCCACCAACACACAGAGAGTCGAATTTGAGTCCTTTATTAGCCAGCAGTCAAGAACAGGCTAGTGTCATAAAGAACTCTCAACCCCGAACAGAGAGAGCAGGGAGTTTATAAAGGCAAACCACCGAAGCTATACAGTCATCATTACATTTTTGACAGAACATTTGGTTGTGAAAGGGTACAGATAGCTACGGAATTTGCAATTAGAGAGTTTCCAAGCACTGAGGGGAACAAGAATGTGGGTTTGTGATTACAGGAAGGTTACAACTTGTGATTACGGGAAGGTTATGCAGTGGGGTCATCTTTGGGTTAAAATGGAGGATCTTTTACAAAATGGAGTTACTTATATCGAGCACACTATTACAGGCTATTACATTTGCATTCCCACCAGCAGTGTAGAAGCATTCCTTTTTCTCTGCATCCTTGCCAGCATCTGTTGTTATTTGTTTTATTAATAATTACTGGGGTTAGGTGGTATCTCAATGTGGTTTTGATTTGAGGGGACAAACATCCAAACCATACTGCTGCCCATAGTAGGGATGAATTCTAGAAATTCATGTGCTCATAGTGTTGACTGTACAGCATTGCACATATCACAAAAGTCTAGGTTGTATTAGAGTAGGAATATGTCCTGTGATGCTTAGCACAGGAAATGTGGGAGTATTAGATGAGTACTGAATGAAGCCAGAAACTGGTCTGTGCAAAATTCCTCCCAGCATCAAATATATAAAATTTGGTCCGTATCAACATGTAGTCAAAACAAAAGCTCCTTCCTGCAGAGTATGTAGTTATACTTGCTTCATTTTTTAAATATAAATTGCTCAAAATAGCTACTGGAATTATGGCATTTATAAGGCACAACCTGAAATCTGAATTAAAAATATGTATACGTCTGTGTGTGGTATCATGTATTTTAGACATCCTAACAATTGATAATAATAATTTAAAAAAACATGTTTTGATTAACTGTGCTAGAGAAAAGATTGAGTTGTCTATGTATTCTATTTAGTCAAAAATATTATAAAATTGCTGTCATATGAAGACTCAATCAAACAGCATGCAGCTAAAAGATGCAGAAACCATATTTATTATAGTGGTGTAAATGGAAGTTCATGCAAATATTATGGTGTTGGTTAAAATGTTTGTGATGATTTTAATTTGTCTTCTACTGATAGACCGAATGATGATCCCCAAAGATATCTGGGCCTGAATCCCAGGAATCTGTGAATCGTACCTTAAATGGCAAAAGAGACCTTGTAGGTATGCTTAAGCTAAAGATATTTCAAATGGAAGAGTATCCTGGGTTATCTTGGTGAGCCTGAAATGCAATCATAAATGCCTTTAGAAGAGAGGGGCAGAGTGAGATTTGGCACAAAAAAAAAAAGGAATGTGGTGACTCCAACAAGTTGCTATTCTGCTCGCTTTTAGGAAGAAAGTAGGGACCACAGGTCAAGGAATGCAAAAATGCAGTTCTAGAAGTTTGGAAAAGGTAAAGAAACAGATATTTTTCTTACAACTTCCAGAATAATCACGGGCCTGCCAATACTTTTAAATTGATTTTGGACTTTTGACCTCCAGAATTTTAAGATAATAAGTTTGCCTTTTCACAAGTCACTAAGTTTGAAGTAATTTGTTACAGTAGCAACAGCATACTAATACACTCCTTTAAAATTTGGTTGAATTGATTTGCAATTTAATTTTCTCTTACCTAATAAATATGTACTTTTGTTCCAAACTTACATTACTAATTTTATATACTTTTTATTAAAAATGATGTCACAAATTGTTAATGTTTCTTACCTCACAAATTCTGCCTCCATTCCTGGGTAAAATTGCAGATACCTTGAGACCATCCATTCATATTTATCAACATTGATAATAAAGTCATTAATATAAATAAATGCTAAGTGTCTTTTTAATGCCAGGCCCTGTGCTAGTCATGATTGGGAACAATGCAGTCATAACTCATAATTGGATGCCTATTATGTTAGATTCTGTAGAGGATACCAGTTGATTCAATAAGTAAGTATTTGTGGCATTGGTGGCCCTATACTGTCTTTGACAAGCTACTTAATTGCTTTAAGGTTGATTTCCTTCATCATGAAAATGAAAAAAATAAACTAAAAAGAATCATTATTCTACCTTCTGTCATGTTACTATTTCTTTATTTTTAGATTCCTTAAAATGTAAGTGTGTTAAAAAAGTAATATTAATAACTACTCATATAAATTTTTTAAACATTATTTACCACTTTATTTCTTATGGCATATGAGAGAAATTAAATTATGTACTGTCTATACAAGAATCTGAATTCTTAATGCAGAATTCAAAATTAACAAGATACTGTATAGATGGAGGATGCTATCTTTCTTATTCTCTTGTTCTCCATCTATTTTCTTTCTCACTATATTTCTCTGCTATTCTTCAGAGAAATATACAAGCAAGACTGCTCATAAGAGTTGTGCACAATGGCACAATTTTGAGTGGTCATTGTTAAGAATTTCTATTTTATCATGTAATTAGGACCACTTGACATTTGCTTGACATAAGAAAGAAAGGAAATAAATTGAAGCTAATGACACTAAAGAAGAATGATGTATCTCAAATTAGTTCTCAATTTCTCTTTTATCAGAAGTGCACAATAAGCAATCTTAAATAAATTCCAATATGATTGCTTTATCTGATGTTTTCCTTCCCAGGAGTAGTAATCACAAAAGTGTGATTTGATGATTTTTTAAAAAATGTAATGAGAAAGTTTATTGCTATATTTATATATATACATTTGTGTTTGTGTATATGTGTATATGCATGATACATGCACATATATACATCATATACACATATATACAGTTATTAAATTAATATAGAAAATATATCTCTCAAGAGAAGAGCTGTTATTATATTAATCCAAATTCACCTCTGTATTTTCAGTCTTTGTAAGTATCACAATGTCTGAATTAATATAAAATGTTATTTTTAAAATTCTACAAATTTTAAGTTTTTAAGAGTAAGATCAACAGGCTTTTGCTCTGTAATAGAAAAATATCAGCCGGGCTCGGTGGCTCAGCCTGTAATCCCATGCCTTTGGGAGGCTGAGGTGAGTGGATTGCCTGAGCCTGCGGGTTCGAGACCCGCCTGGGCAACTTGGCGAGACCTCATTTCTACAATAAATCAAAAAATTAGCCAGGCGTGGTAGCACGCGCCTGTAGTTCCAGCTACTTGGAAGGCTGAGGCGGAAGGATTGCCGGAGCCCAGCGGGTCGAGGCTGCGGTGGCCGGGAGCAGCCACTGCACTCCAGTCTGGGCGACAGAGTGAGACTCCAACTCAAAAAAAAAAAAAGAAAAAGAAAAATATCTGCTGACTTAAAGAAGTGAAAATATTACCTTTTGTTAAGTATTTTATAGTCATTTAAACACGTCAAAATATGGTAGCTTAATTAAAACAAATAGCTTTAACTAATTGTAAATTGAAAATGTTAAGAGCTCATGGCAATGATGTGTTGTGTTTCACATTAGGTGATATTTAATAAGAACTCTTAATGAGCTGTATATTCACTGATGCTTCTTAAAATTGACCTGAGATGAGATATGCTTATTTTTCTTTTCTATGCTGTACTTATGCAAATCACACAATTATTAAAAGCACACTCATGCCAAAGAAAGGGAAGTATATTATTAAATAAATTAAATGTAGATGTGCTATAAAAGGTTTTGTTAAGAGAGTAAATAAATGTGTGTTTTTAAATTGCGGTACTAAACATGGAAAAGACTTTCTTTCTAAGAAATAGTATTTCAAAGGTATTTCAGAACTAAGTATGAAAATTAAAGTAATAAAACATATAGAGAAAATCAACTTTATAACTTTGGAATGAGCAGATATTCTTTTTTTTTTTTTTTTTTTTGAGTTGGAGTCTCACTGTCGCCCAGACTGGAGTGCAGTGGCCGCTCCCGGCCACTGCAGCCTCGACCTGCTGGGCTCGGGGGATCCTTCCGCCTCAGCCTTCCGAGTAGCTGGAATTACAGGCGTGCGCTACCACGCCCGGCTGATTTTTTTTATTTATTGTAGAGATGAGGTCTTGTCAAGTTGCCCAGGTGGGTCACGAAGAGCAGATATTCTTTAACAGTCACAAAACTCTGACTAGAGAAGAAAAACTATATGAATTGGGCTATATTGAACATAGAACTTCTGTTCTTCAAAATACTTCATCATACAAATGATAAGGCAACTCAGGAGAGATAGTGTATCACTATACGTATAACTGACAAAGGCTGTAAAATCAGATTATATAAAAACATCATATGAATCAATAGAAAAAGACAAAATAAATACAAAAAGGACAAAAATCTTGACCAGACAATTCACACACACAGAAACTAAAATTGTTAATAAACTTCAGAAAAGGTGCTCAACTTTATTAGTTATTACTGAATCACAAATTGAATACATTTACCAGAATAGCTAAAATTACAAAGATAGAAAGTGTCAAGCATTTGATGAGGATGTGGAACAAGTTATAGCATAGAAGTGCAGCTTAGTAAAATAAGAAAACCCTTTGGCAGTTTCCTATCAGTTTAAACATACACCAACCATATTACACAGTAATCAAACTTCTAGGTATATGTCTAATAGAAGTATACACAGATATCCATCAAAAGACATCAAACAGAATCTTCATAGTAACATTAACCACAACAGCAAAAATTTGGAAACCATCAAAATAACTAATGTAGAGTAGAATGGAATACTCTCTACCAATGAGAATAAATATCTAAAGCACAAACAATATCAATGAATTTCACAAATGTAATTTTTCACAAAAGAAACCAGAATAAAATAAGTATTATTCCACTGTAGCAAAATACAAAAGCAAGCAAATCAATTTATGGGATCAGAAATTAGGATAGTTGTGATGGGACAGGGAGAGGGTGACGTATGAGATACATTGTTAATCTATATCTGATTCCAAAGATGAGTTTGATTTGCAAGAATTCATCAGGATTTATAATTGGGTACACTTCCTTACGTATATAATTTACTTCAATAAAAAGTTTTTAAATACATTTATGTTAGTTAAGTGAATTCCTATTTCCAATAAAATATGAGACAATACAAACCTCATAAGACATAAAAGCTCATTTTTTTTCATTGTTTCTTCCTGTTAGTCCATAGATTTGGCTATAGTCCTGTGTATCAGTCTGCCAAATATCATAAAGATACAATGCAAAAAGTTCAAACCAGTAATGAAATTTTAAAGTTCAAGAAATAAAACTTCTAAACAGTTAACTCTTCCCATAAGATTCCATCCTATATTGAAGTTTTCACTTTTTAATTGTAAGTCAACAAATAGTGAGAACCTTCTGCATGTAAACTAAATTAAAAATTACCAATTTAGAATGTCAAACCCAAAATCATTTAAAGATATATTCTAGATTATATCATCAATTTTAATATGCCTCTTTTCTTTTTAGCAGGTTTTTGTTTCTTTGTTTGTTTTTTATTTTCCTTCACATTGGGGAATGTGTATTGTTGTGAAACAAATGCTGAGCTCAGGAAACCATGTGAAGAGTATTGCCTAACTTCTAGCAAGTGATTTTTGACACAGCTTTCTGGTCTAGTTATTCTGAAAATATCTAAGTAAGCTTTGAATTGCCTATTATTTAAATTTTCAGAAAAAAAGTATAATTATTCAGGTAGGGCACACAGAAGGTCATAAACATTTTATAACATTTCCATTTATAAATTTTTCTTTTTTATGTCCTACAAAGTTCTAAATTTTTACATGAGGTAAAATTCTCACCTATTTTAATGCACAGAGTAAAATACATTGGTTTCCTAAGAGGAACAATTTGCGTCTCGACTCAATAAATCAGAGTTCAAATGTTGTGGCTGACTCCTACTTGTCTTCCCAATCAGATCTAGGTAAAACTGTTTCCTTCCTCCCAGTTTGGACCAGCTAGATTTTAAGGAATTCCTTTTTTTCTAGGTGTAACAGGAGCAGCTTGGCTATGTTTTTGGACTTAAGCACTCATAACACACATTGGCCTTGATTCCTAATGACGGCCAGGTGGCCTGAGAGGTTAATGTACCTACACAAGTGCCTACGTCGCTCAGAATGCTGGAATGGCAACAGACACAGTGCTTTATTATCACTGTTCCCACTCTCATCTGAGTGTTGGTCATTTCCACTGGAGATTTACAAGCTGAAGAATGTCATTTGTTGAAAAAAAGACTTCCTGCTAATGAATTGAACTCTGCCTTGGAAGCATTTGGACATTGTGAACAGTTAGCTATATGTTATTGTTTTAATTATTTGCATAATGTTACTAGAAAGTGTGCATTTTTCTTCTCCTTCTGCTTTACGATTTCACCTTCTTCTATGTCAGTGGAAATAAACTAACATTTATTGACTACTCCGCTAGATGTGTTATGCTTCTTGCCGTGCCTCTCTAAAACTCCCATGACAGCTCAGTCCAAGTCCACAGTAGACTGAAAAAAAGGAAGACTGACTTGGTTTTCATTCACTTCATCAATCTAAGATAGTTTCTGCCATCCAGGCACACAAAACACGTGATTCTGGAACCTGGCACTTTCAATTCTGCAACTCAATCCAGCATCACTGTAGAGAACACAATAGCTGGTCTCATCTAATGTTAGCAGAAAAAGTAGTATTTTCTGAGTTTGTGTGAGGAGACTCTTATCTAGAAAGATGAAATTCTTCAATTATTTCTATCATTCTACTATGCATCTCCTCCCTTTACAACATTAGTCAGTTGATGTAGTATGTTTTTTGCCACATTCTTCAAATCTCTTTATACTTGTTAAAATCATATTTTTGGTCAGAATTATTAAAACCTGCCACTTTTGTTTTTTCCCTTTAATATACTTTATTTATTTCTTTTTAATTTTTTTATTTTAAAGATGTGGGGTACAATTCAGGGTTCATTATGCAGGTACCCTTATTGATGAGGTGTGATCCCCTTCTCCAGGCACTTTCATTTCCCATCCATTTAACCTTTTAAGATATGAAAGCACATGACATGCAAAGACTCATGCCAGGTAATTCATATTTATTCTTTTATTTTTTAAAGAAAATAGTCCACATTCTAAGAGTCATTAATAAATCCTGAAGCATCAGTGTTCTTTAGTTAATGATGGAGTTTTACATACAATCTCATACAATCTATTTTTATTTGTGTTCCCAAAATAATTCCCTGATTTTTTTCCAGGGCAGCTGTGATTGTGTACATTTTCGATGAAAGAAACAGAATATAATTGAAATGCTCCCTGATCCACCTTTGAATCCAGTGGGTGTTGTTTAGACCATACTGTTATAGAATAGTTTTGTACAATTAACTGCCCCATGTTGTTAGCTCCTTAAGGACTTGGACTGGGTCTGCTGTGAGTTAGCCTAGAATGTGTCACATGATTTAAGTGTTTTTTAATGAGTTCTAAATATAATAAACGATGTTGGTTAAAGACATCAGCTAGTAAGTGTCAAAAGTATTACTTAAATGTTGTCATTCAATTGGAAGTTCTGAACTCATCAGTGAAATGTGTTGTTGCTCAACCCTGTAAAGAGGCAACAAGTCAATTAGTGAAGATCTTTGCCTTAAATTGCAAATGCAGTATACAACCTACATAGCCAAATGACAATAGCAATGAGACAAAAAAAAGAAGTTCTTTATAAAAATTTACATTTTTGTTTTGATTTCACTTTCTAATTGAGTAGATCACTCACCCACTTCATCAAGACCATTTTTCTTAGTGGAAAATATTCAAATCTTTTCTTGTTGTTATTGTCTTTTTAGGTAAGCCACATTGTATTTTAACTTTTCAGAAAATATGTCGAAGTGCTCCTCTTATGATGTCACTTGAAAGATGCTTACCAACTGACTTGTAAAAATTTGGGGGTGAAATTTTGCATGAATTGAAGGAGAAACTCAAAGTAAATTCAGAAGTAAGTGCCTTCGTAATGCTATTTATAAAGATAATTCAGAGGGAAAAGTAATTTTCTTTCCCAATAAATTAAAAAAAAGAAAGAAAATGAGTTAAAACAATTGTTGACTAGCCTGAAAGAATAAAGTGTTGGTTGAATGAACTTTGAGATTAATGCTGAATTCATATGAATTACAATTCTTTAAAATTCAAAGCAAGAGTGGAATAAAAAAGACAGTTTTTCTCTATAATTGATAGACTTTTAGAACACTGTATTTTAAAATGGAACACAGTTTGGAACAGTGTTGTAGCATCACATATATCAATTTTATTTAGAAATTTTTTCAATAATTGTTTTAGTTAAGACACTCAGATCCTTGTTGTAAAAAAAAACTGAAATCTGCAGGTAATACCAGAGAAAGTGCAAATGTATGGAACCATGGACATTATATTTCAAATATGAATCTACTATATTTTAAAGAGTGGAAGAGAATGTCCAGTCAAGATTATTTTTAAAACTATAGAGCTGAAGTGAACTTTTCAAAGTCATCTGGTCCATCCCTTTGCCTTGAAGCAGAAGTACATCATTGAAGCAGATGAGAATCAATAATATTTGTTAATATTCTCAGAGAAGAGCAACCTAAGCCTCTTTCATAACCTTTGAAATTTGTTCTTGTGGCTATTTGAAATGGTTGAAAGAGGCAGTCCCACCTAGACAGGAGGAGGACACTCCATGGTCCCAAGGGCACCTCTGCCAGAGTAGAGCCACGGACTTCACCTGGTCACCTGCCAATCCTACATGGGCTGAGGAGGCGGCTGCAAGAGCTCCAGGACAACCAGGGCCTTTGGTGTCTGTGTAGGGAGAGTAAAGAAGTCTCTGAACTAGGGAGAAACTAGAGAGAAAGATTTGCCCCACCTCCACCAGACTGTACCAGTGAAGCAGTGACAGATACTCCCCCCCGCACCATCTTTCCTGACACCACTGCCACTGTCCCTCCCTCAGGATGAGGAAGAACTGGTGAAAATCATCAGCAATCTTCAAAGCTTTAAAAAGTTACCATGCACAAAGGAGTTCCCCACATCCCAAGCAATGGAACACATCCTGAATGACCTGTCCCTGATGGCAGACATGGGGCAAAGACACTCAATGAAAGTCTTGAGAAAGTAGAAACACAAATCATTCTGTCCACATGAAAGAACAAAGCTGTACTTCTGGAAAAAAAAAAAAAATTATCTTCAAGAATTTCAAAACAATAACAAGCATGGACAGCAAATTTTCCAGGCAAATGGGAAAAAAAAAACCCAAACAAACAGACAGGAGTAGCTATTCTTATGTCAGACAAAACAGACTTTAAGCCAAAAGTTAATAGAACAGTGACTACATTTTGATAAAAGCCTCAATTCACCAGTAAGAAACATCCATCTGAAATGTATACACACCCAACATAGAAGCACCCAGATTTATAAAAACCACTATTAACTAAAAAAGGACATAGACAGCCATACAATTCTAGTTGGAGTCTTTAACACCCCACTAACTGCTTTAGACAGATTATCAAGGCAAAAAATGAACAAGAATCTCTAGACCGTGTCAAGCTAAAAAGTTTTGCACAACAAAATATACCATCAAGAGAGTAAAGAGGCAACCCAGAGAATAGGAAAAAGCTTTTGCAAACTATGCATCCTACAAAGGCTTAACATACACGATCCATAAGGAATAATGTCCATCTATAATGAATGGACAGGAGAAAAATGAATATCTCCCTTACAAAATGGAAAAAGAACATGAACAGACACTCCTCAAAGGAAGACATCTAAGTAGCCAATAAACACATGAAAAAAATGCCTAGCTTCATTAGTCATCAGATAAATGCAAATCAAAACTACAATGAGATACCACCTCACACTGGTTAGGAAAGCTATCATTAAAAATTCAAAAACAACAGGTGTTGGCAAAGTTGTTGAAAAGGAAATGCTTCTATACTTTTGGTGGGAATGTAAGCTAGTTCAGTCTTTGTGGAAAGCAGTGTGACATTTTCTCAAATAACTAAAAGTTGAGCTACCATTCAACCCAGCACTCTCACTCCTAGGAATATACCCAAAGAACCAAAAATCACTCTACCAAAAAGACACATGCATGCTTATGTTTATTGTAGCACTATTCATAATAATAAAAACATCTAACCAACCCTGATGCCCATCAGAAGTGAAGTGGAGAAAGAAAATATGGTATCTATACACAATGGAACCCTACACAGACATAATAGAAAAATAAAAGTCATGTTCTTTGAAGCAATATAGATGCAGCTGGAAACCATCATTCTAAGTGAACTATCACAGAAACAAAAACTGAGCACCACATGTTCTTACTCATAAGTGGGCACTAAACACTGGGAATGGGAATGCAGGCAAAAAAGTAGGAACAATAGACACTGTGCTCTATAAGAGGCACACAACCATCTATTGGGGGTACCATGTTCACCACTAGTGGGGAAGGGGGCTCACTAGAAGCCCAAACTTCACCTCCTCGTAATTTATTTATGTAGCAAATCCTTATATGTACCCCACAACACTAAAATAAATTTTTAAAATAATAAGAATAAATAAACTAAAATGTTTAAAAATCTAAACATCATATCTTAGCATACTTAAATAAAAACTCTTCACTAAAATAGTTTATTTATTTAGTAAGGTAGAATCATTATCTCATGCTTGGTGGAAAAAATATAATGGACATAATTGTGTTGGTCTTTAGGTTGAGAAGGCCATTGAAAGAAAATAAGACTACTACTTATTCTTTATCTCAATAAGGCCCATTTTGTTTTTTTAAAAAAGGAGTAAGTCATAGAGTTTGACACAAACAGGTAAAATGTTCAAAAAATAATTAATAATTATAATTATTATAAAAGCTTATCAGCTGTGAGCATATTTAAGGAACTCATATTTAATGTGTTTAATGAATAATGAATTATTCTGAGACCCTAAGCTAAGATTATCTTTATGCCCTACATAGCACACATATTTCCTAACTTTAAAATCATCGAATCACAACTTTTTATTTTGCTTTTCTAAGTTGTGCCACCATTGTTTCTATTTTGAGTTCATATGTTCTCCTCCCTTCTCTCCCCATCTTCCTACTGCCTTTTCCACAACACACACAAATGTAGAAACTTACTATATTTTATGACATTGAGATTTGCCAAATGAATGATGTAATAAATGGGTTGTGTAATTTAAATGTGCTAAATTTTGCAGAATTTTTTATAACAGTCTCTATGATGTTTGAAACCATCTGTGACAGGCTTACTTCAGATACAGCACAACCATAGATTTAGTATGCAGGATTTTATAATGCATTCAACATTTACAAATATTTTCATTTCTCTTGGTATTTTTCATATTCATTTCCTTTCACTTATGGTAAGTATTTTGTTATAAACCCATTTTAGTTGTTTTTTTTCTTTGCTCTTTTTGTCATGATAAAAGTGTTCAAACATACATACATGTAGAAAAGAGTATAATGTATCTCTCTATATCCATCATTAATCATTAACTTTAATAATCATCAGCAAATATTATATTCTCCTCGCTCTCTCTATGTATTATATTAATGCATGTATAAGGTATTATATTATCTCCTCTGTAATAAACAGAATTTTAAAAGTGACAGTAAGGTTAATCACTCAAGTTTCAAAATCATTCTGTGAAAATTGATAATACCCTAAGTAACACAGTGTCACCTATAATCCTGAAATTGACTGTGAATCATAAGGACGAAATAAAAATTATCAAAATTCCTGGACACTTCTTTAGAAGCAAATGTGTGGTGATTTTATTTTGTGCAATAAATAAGAAATGTAAATAGAATTTATGGACCATAATAAACAAGTAGGACACAATTTGGGAATTGATTTCCATACCACATAGATTTCTTTCTATATAAACTAAGAGGAAATCAGTCTTTGATAAAAAACCCTAGTATTCACTTAAATAAACTTTAGAAAATTCTCAGCAAATCATAAACAAGAAATACAAGAAGAAAATACAAATTTTATGACATAGAGAAATTAAAACCAAACAGCTTTCAAAAACTATCCCTGAAAGATACTAAGAATTAAAATATTAATGGGAAGTAAAGTTGTTTGTAAAATTAGTTTAGGTAAAGACAATTGGTTAAAATAGAAAAAAAAAACCCCTAGAAAATGTAGTGTGAATATTAGAGCAAATATTCGCAACTTAAAAAAAAAATGTGATTTTGGGAAATCTCTAGAGAAGTAGAAAATTAATCTTTTACTTGATCCTCTTATTTTGCTTTGACACAGTTCAACTTAGGCAACTATAGTATATTACATCACATTCAGTAATTAAACTTCACCTTCTATCAAACCTCACCTCAGATAGTATGACTGGTTGGGATTCAGAAACACTTGGTGCAGTATTTGGAATCTCTTTCAGGGAATATATATATTTAGATATTCAAACCTTAGTATTGCAGTGAAAAGTTGATGTTATAATACAGAATCTGAGGAAAATAAAAATAAGTTCTAATTAAGAGAGATATTTAAATATATAGAAATCATAGGTAACAATAAAATAATAATTTCAGTATAATTTTACATACACATATGTTACCAAATGACTAGAAATCTGGATATTTCTTTGCTAAGATGTATTTTCATATGCAACCACTGGTCACATGAACTGACATACCTGGTTCTTAATTTCAGTGCTTAATATGTCTAAAAAGTATTCTCAATAAAGAATTCATGAATATACAGTGTCTTCTTTTAAGAAAAGTGAATCACACTGTGACCAAGCTTTCTTTCCAAAATGAACAATAGAAAATACTCTGAAATTTTGAAACACCAATACTCCAAAGTTCATTGAGTTCTGTAAAGCTTTCCCCCAACCATTAGGTTTATTCAGGGAAGATATAATCCTTTCCAATGAAGTTGTATTTTGATGAATGTAAATGAGACACATGAAGGATAGTAAATGTTGATTTAATGATAAGCACTGTCTAAGACAGTAGCATTTTTTCTCTCCTTAGCTATCATTTCATTTCAAACATACAGACACAAAATATATACAATGTCTACTCTCGTGAATAGAATAAATAAAAATTCGCAATAAGTAAATTATACAAACTCTCACACATATTTACAACACTTTGAAACTATTACTATTCCCATTTTCCAGATACAAAACTAAAGCTATTAGTTTAAGTAATTTGTCAGCATCATGGAGATTAATAAAATCCTTCTTTGCTTGATTCATAGTCCAAAACTCCCTCCCCCAGTAGTTAGTCAGGATTGGGTTAACCATAAGGAAAAAGAAAACTTACAATTTTAGATATGTATAATATCTTTGTTTTTGTATTTTCTAAAATGAATGAGGGTAACATTACAGAGCCTAACTCTAGAAAACGTAGTCTATCATCCTACTATAACAGGAATTTTTCTCTGGTGTTTCTATTAAAGAAAAATCAATATGCCTGGGCATAGGAAGAACAAACAAACACACAGAACATAAATACACACATGCAAAAAACAAAAGAAACAAAATTAACAATGAAACCCTCAGGAATGTTTTTTCCTCTGATTAACACCAGTGAAAAAAGTGGGTTATTTGATTTTAATGTGAGAATTTTTCTCTCTATAGAAAGCAGTAATCAAGTTAGAATGTCCCCCCTGTCAGCCAAGGCTGACAATCTGTGAGTGCATGCCTATACAGTCATACAACTAAAATGTTTAAATCTCTTCATATAAGTTGATATATTGTCTCTGCCCTGGGCCCCTGAGGCAGAATCTGCCTCAAGCCAGTCCCACCCACCCTTTTTCCAACTAGCAACTAAAGGATGAGTGAATACATGACAGGCAAGAGGTTCTTGGGACCCTGTTCCAGTCTCTGGTCATTTCTATTTTGATTGATCCATGCCCAGGAAAACTGGTGATTATGTGATTTGAAACTCACAGCTGCCGTAAGCATTTTGAATTATTTCAGGAGAAATAAACAATAAAATAAATAGGAAGGGAAATATGTAACTGATTATTGGGTAGAATGAGGCTGTCTAAACACAAAAGCAATGAAAGAGATTAAGAGAGAAAGGTCAATATTTTTGACAACCTTTCAAACAAGTTTTACGTACAAAATTAAATGGTGCACTGGAAAATATGTAAATATAACAGAAAATATATGAATATATAAAATTCGTATCTTAGATATAAAAGTAATTGAGTACCTTAACAGGTAAAGAATACTGAAAAATATGCAGTTCATTTAAAAATCCAAATAAAAAAGGAAATAATTTTAAAGGTAATTAGTCAAGAAAATAAAAATTCCAAGTGTATTATTTTTCAACTAAAAATGTAGCACAATTGATCTCTTAGTGAAATCCTCTGATTTAAAGTAACAAACATTTCCTTTACAAATGGCGATGGGATATTAAATCCACAGATATGTAATATTTTCTTGACAGTAACAGTAAAGTACATTTGTAGCTTTAAAAAAGGTTTTATAATTTTCTAATTGTCCAGGAGTAGTTATTCTAGTTAATGCTATAACCATATAAATCATTGTTTAAAATGTTATTGCCTTTATGATCAATAGACTGTGCAAATGAACTAATTGAAATAACTCTATCTGGACAAGACATGGTTCTTAATATTCTGCTCAAAATCAGGGTATATTCTCAAACCAAATTTGATGCTAATTATAGTAATTATATTAAGCATGATTTTTCCTCGATTCTAATTTTATACTTAAATTATGCTATAATAACTTTATTATGCATGTATTTCTGCTATCTTACATCTCTTTTGGAAAGAGCTAAGATGTATATTTCGACATATAAATTGAATTTGAATAAAATTTGAAATAGTCTATCATTAATTATTTTTAGAACAATTAGATGGTGAAAACAGTTTTAGTTTATGGGTTATTCTCAAGTAGTTTTTAATGAAGGTTTTTTAAAAGAGGATCTTCCGCTATCTCTGGTGCTACTTTCCAATGAAGTATCACTGTATTCTAACACTGTTTTGAAATTATAATTGCATTTCTTTTAGTAATGGAGGTGCAAATCATTCATATTTGAACCACAATGCATACACTTCTAAAAAGCCCGTTTAAAAAAATTATGTTTCTAAAAAGGTTGTTAATGGAAATATGCATCACTTTATAATTAACCAAACCTACAACAAATTAAAGTGCTGATTGTGAAGGCAAAATAGCACTAATCTATAATTATAATCAAGAATAGCAGCAACTGAAAACCATAGCCAACTAAAGACAACATTTTTATGGAATGCAAGAACCACTAGAGATTTCTTAGTTGTATCCAAAGCAAATCATACAAATGTGCACATATTACATGCTATCTCAATTTTAGTAGATGTTAATTATTTATTTAAAATTTTCCTAGCTGTTTGTACATTAAAAAAAATTATATGGTTTTATGTCATGTTTTTCACAATAAGTGAAAAAAAGGTCTTGAATGTTAAGCTCAAAACCCCCCACTGGTAGAGCACTTATTCAATATTAATAATCATTCCATAAAAATCTCTGCTAAAGGACAAAACAAACTAACAAACAAAGTGACAAAACAAAAATAAATATTTGTCAAAATCCACAATGCCAGTATATCCTGGCACTTTCAATCTTATCCTTTCATATTAATGTAATTGATTATCTCTCTTCTTAGAGAGTGACTTTTAATTATAGAGATATCTGTGTTTATAAAATGTCATTCACTTGTAATTTTTATTGAAAGAGATGTAAACATTAGAGGATTCCCAATGTCTATTTGCAATAAATATATCTTTTTTGTAGGTAGAAGTAAGCACAATGGTTAACTAATCTGTATTGTTTAGATTCAAATGTTAGTTTCTCAGATTATTTCCTAAATTCTTATCTAAAATTCAATTTCCTCATTTTTGGAGGATAATAATAATATCTATTTTCTAAAATTACTGTGACGATCAAACAGAATAATATATTTGTAGTATTTTATGTGGCATATGGCACAAAGTAAGGACTCACACAATTTTTTTGCTATTATTATTGTGTATGGCACTGTAAATATTTTCTACCACTGCGTGAGAAACACAATTGAAAAACTGTATAATTTTCCACATTAGAATATGGAATGCATCTTTCTTCTTGCTCTAAGATCTCCTTGTTTAAACATTATGTCATATAGATAGAGAATTTATATATTTTATAAGTTGATTTGAAGCCGGGCTCGGTGGCTCAGCCTGTAATCCCGCGCCTTTGGGAGGCTGAGGTGACCAGGAGCGTGACACTGCCCTCCAGTCTGGGCAACACATCCACACACAAACAAAAAAAAAAAAAAAAAAAAAAAAAAAAAAATAAGTTGATTTGACTGTGTTCTTGTTTCGAATTAGAGTTCACAAAAATATGTTATCTTGTTTCTTAATGGGAAGGGCATACTAATTATTTATAGACTTTTTGAGTATTCTAAAGACATTTCTAGTGGTTTTAGATGAACTATGAACAAGATTTAGAGCACACGTAAGCCAGCCAGATATAAATTGACAATATCACTTTTCCTCATTCACTCACACATATCCTTAAATATTCCATATCAAGTTCAAGAAATAAAAGGTAATACAACACTATAATAATAATTTCTTCTCGAATGAGATATTTTCATAGAATGAATGAAACAATGTTTCAAGTTAAATACTTAGACTTTTACGTAGAAAAGTGGTACTATTTTTATTGGCATATCTCCCTGTGGGTCCCTAAGTAGCAACTAATTCATTGTAGCAAATTCATTGTTAGCATTTAGTGAGGAGTAATTGGTATTCATGGTGGCTCTTTTAAGAAGGTAGGAAAAATCAGTGGTAATAAAACCATTAATATAATGCTGTGTATATAATAGATTTTCAATAAATGTATGAAGGATTGAATGATTTGGTTGGCTGGAAGGGCATGCATAAAAAAAATTAGAATATGCATTAGAGGAGATTACTTTTTCTTGAAAACAGATAAGAAAATATTCTTGATACAGAGACTATGCACTATTAAAGTTTGTAATAAAAAGTTGTTTGTCTAAAATATCCCTTTATTGTCAGAATAAAAAGTAATTTATTTAGTTACATTTTATTTTATTTGTATTCATCCTTTATTGGCCATTATATTTATTAATTGCAAATAGATTTTGCCCAAAAATTATATTATCTTTTGAAAAAATATAGAAAATTAAAACTACAGTTTTAAAACATAGAGTGGATTTTATATAATTATATACTATCTTTCACAGTCCAGAAAGTTGCATTTACTCCCTATCTTGCGGTTGAAGGAAGTGACTAGTAAGTAGACAAGATGTTAGTAGTCACTTATTCCAGAAGTTCCCAAAAGATGATCAAATGAACTGTTAAAAGAATGGCTACATGGACATCAAATTCCCCTTAAAGAAAAAGATTAAGGTAGAGATGTGTATATTGCTCTTACAAAACAGTTCACAATTTCATTCTATAACTCCAATTACAAATTTTTATTATTATATTTCTCCCAAAGTTAATATTTATGTTAGTATCTAATGTGTGACTCTTTCCACATTATTTATATAGCAAAGATCTTTGAAGACAAAGAGTAATTTTTTTACTCTTCTTCATATCCCAAAGAAGGTTGAAGAAATAAACTGATTTTCACAATGAATTAAACTGTTATTTCAGAGATATCACTGCAAGAAGAAAATACTACTACAACATGCATTTAGAGTTAGCGTGTCAGAATCTTAATGGTTTGAATATCTTTACTGGGTGGAGAAGGATGGAATTAGTCGCTGTAGGCATGGTTTGTTTGAAAGTCCTCAAGTAATTTTGACAAATCTCCACTAATATGCTTTTCTTCTCTCCTCGAAAAAAATCACTGATTTATAAACAGATGTTTTATTTTGGAATCATGTCAGAAGAGGTAAATGAAATGGAATTTTCTATATTCTTTTTGCCTAAGGTAAACAAGTCTAAAGATATTTTTATTTTGCTCTTTATTCCAAAAACTCAGTGTACCTTAAGTTTGTGGTTTTCATCCCAAAGTACTCAAATACATTTTTAATGAAGCATTTCAACGTTTCTGCATACTGCACATCTTGTGTCAATGTTGATGATTGTTTCTCTCAAGTAGAATGTATTAATATTTTCAATGGTCTTTGGTCAACTTTTTTCTCAGATGTCTTTTTCTTTTAACTGTATATATGCTCTTCCTCAGTAATCTCATTTACTCCCTTAGTTGATAAAATGTGTAGCTGTAACTCTAGGTCAAATATCTCCTAAGCTGTAGTCATACATTTTAAACTGAATTTTATACAATTTAATTTGGATATTCCAGAAGTGATTCTAACTCAACCTGCCCAAAACTAAGGCCATCATCTGTTTTCTATGAACTGTTTGCTTTTGATGTTTCCATTCCAGTCACAGATACTATTATGCACCTTGTTCAAGACCAAAGCATAGGTGTTTCCTATAAAAAACACATACTTTTCCAAATGTTTCCAATAATTCACTCAAATATTATGTTATTCCATTCTTAAAATTCTCCTTTGGTTTAATGACAAATCCAAACTCCAAAACATGACTAGTGAGAGCCATTTTGGACTTGAATTTCTTCTGCTTATTTCTTCAGAAATATGTACAAATTGCTTCCTCTTCTTGGAAAATTCTACCTCTTCCTATGTCCCAGACAAGTCTCTTCTCTTTAATTCCGTTTAACACTTAGCATTCAGATTAACTACCATTTTCCTCAGGCAGACACCCAGGTATGTATTCCAGTATTACTTCTCAGTTTACTGGTTTATATTCTCTCACCTTTGCTTAGATAAGACATATTTCATAGAACAGTCTTACTGTAAATGTAATCCATCACCCAATTGCCAGCTCACAACTTGTTCCTGATTTGGGATGAAATAAGTTAAAAAGAAAAAGAAAAGTGTTTAGAAATCATTTTAGCAATTTGATAAAGTCATCTTATGTTTAATAGATCATACAAATAAAATAATTGACTGTGTACTTATATTTCACTTCTTGGCAGTCCACTTTTATTATGACATACAAAAATATGTCAGTGATATTTGGGAATCATTGCCATTGAGGCAACAACTTTGTGACCAATATGCTATAATATCATGAGAGTCCAACACAGAGCTTTACTCATAGTATTTATAACAGATTTATTCATGTGTTCAATGAATAAAAAATATTAAGGAATAGATCTATTTACCTCAAACCTAACTTACACTTGATAACTAATGTTTAGATGAAACAACTATGTCATATCTTAAAAAGAAAAGAAATATGAAATACAATACTTATGAAAAAGCATATTCTATATTTAGGAAGAGTTCAGGACATTTTCAATTGCTTACCTTACTTATACAATATTCACATTGAATAAAATCAGATTTTATACCAACTCTTCCTGATAATATTATTTGCAGCATTTTTTTCACCAGTAAAAATTATTACAAATTCTTAACACATTGAAGAAAAAATATATATATACTGCCTTCAAGATGGATTAAAATACAAAAAGTCTAGATAAAAATTTTTACAACCTCTGTAAGTCTTTCTTTTCTAAAATCTTTTAAAAATTATTTCCTAAAGTGTTTTCTTTTTCTCCTCTAAACTCTTTCCTCCCCCTATTTGCTTTTTGTTTGTTTGTTTTAACCAGAATTTTAGAAAGGGATTTTTTGAGCAATGCCTTCATAATAAATGAGTGAGTATGCTTATATAGATGAATGGTTTACAAATTACCGTTTTCTGTGGTTGATATCTGTAGTGGACTATATAGTTCATTATTCAAACTACAACTTTAGGAATGAGACACTTATTTTTTAGCTACTGCCAGGGATTTTAGCTATGGATAGTTCACAGTTTATTCCCTCCCTAAAAATTGGCCTTTGTTGATGATGGCTGCTTCACTCAAGGATATACCTTTTTTCCTGGGATTTTCCAAATCCAAAATGGAAGAGGGTATGAATAGTCAGTTGAATTGTTTTAATTTTCAGTAACTAAAAGACCCTCTCAGCTCCTTTGCACATTATGAGATGAACTGGGGTCTTTATTGTAACTTTATTGCATTTCTATTTCTTCCTCAGACCTTTTTCTTTTCCCCACAGATAAGGTTTTTGGGAGCACACCCTGGTAAACTATCTTAATGTATGAGTGTTTCTTAGGAGCTGTTTTCTTTGGGAACTGACTTAAGAGAATGAATAAAACATTTTACATTGAGATTATATCTTATCCAGGAAGGCAAAAGACATATAAACTAAAATAAGTTTAAAAATGTGGTAGGTGTCATAAAGGAGGAGTATATAAACCAGTGGTTCAAATCTATACCCAGACTATTCACAAAGTATTAAAATGCAAATAGGGTCTCTGTGGATAAAAACAAAACTGACTTTTTGTTGCAGTGGTTTCGGAACTTTATTAAACAAGACCACTATGATGAGAACTGCAACAAATTCAGTTGCTTTGAAACAGGACTGAAGAATCTGCATTTTACCAAAGAACTCAGTAGATTTTGAGCACAGAATGTATTTTACCAGACTTGTGAGAGGAACTGTTTGTAGGAACTGTAAGCAAATCTATTTCTGTATTCTAAATGTTGAAATAAAAAAGGAAACAGGTTTGAAAAAGAAAGCAAGAGACCGGGCATGGTGGCTCACACCTATAATCCCAGCACTTTGGGAGACTGAGGTGAAGATTGCCTTAGTCCAGGCGTTCAAGACCAGCCTGAGCAACTTGGCAAAACTTCATCACTCCAATAAATCAAGAAAAATTAGCCGGGCATGGTGGCATATGTCTGTAGTTCCAGCTACCTGGAAGGCTGAGACAGAAGGATCACCTGAACCCAGCAGGCAAGGCTGAGGTGGCCGTGAGCATACCACTGCCATCCACCCTGGGCAACAGAGTGAGACTCCAACTAAAATAAATAAATAAAAACAAAGCAAGAAAAGTTAAATAAGGAAAAAATATTTTGTGTTAACAATTTTTTTCAAAAGAATCATATAAAATTTTCCGTAGCAAAATTTATAGTGGCCCACTAAGAAAAAAAGCAACTTTTAAAATGTGAATTAAATCAGATTGGCTTGTAAAAATTTTCTCATATTGCACACTTTTTAATTGCATGCTTTTGGCTATGTGAAAATCATTTCTGGCATATTTGAGTAAGAAAAATTGTTTTTCTTTTTGAATAACACGAATGTTGGTAATGTATGGAATTTTGACCTCTGTGCTTTTTTAATCTACAAATTCACTATTTGTAATTGTCGTTTTCATGACTGCAACTTTCACTTTATCCTAATGACTTATAACTGCTTGATGCCAATCCAGATCTTTTCCTTGGAATATCAGATATATATAATTTGCCTGCTCTACTTGGTTTGAGTGTCCCATAGTCTTTTCTTTCTTTCTCTTTTCAATTTTTTTATTTTAAAGATGTGGGGTACAAATCAGGGTTAGGTACACAAATGTTCGTTATGCAGGTACCCTTCAGTATACTCAAAGGTTTTTCTTATTTAGTCACCCAAACATGACCCTGTCATATATGTTACATGTCAGGTAATAATATCTCCATCTACCCAGGAGACCAGGCTCGTTATCAAAATTTCTTCTTCCTAATCAACTCTACACAATTTGGTTTTAAATTATTTCTGGTAACTTTTATCTACTAAATGTTCCTCTTATTTTCCTGTGGATACTGACTTAGTACAGGTCTCAATCACCTCTCACCTAGATTCTTGCAGTCATTTACATGTTTCCATGCATCATTGGTATCTTCCCTTTAATGTCCTAAGTGACCGAGAGGAGTACATTCTTGAAAATTCTGAATATGACTCTTCTTTATTTAAGAAATAAAATCTCCTAAGATTTTCTGGCAGTCTCTTTGTAAACTTCATCTTACCAACTTTTCCATTGTCATCTTACATCAATTTTTTACTATGCAATTCTCTCTCTCCAGCTGCCATGTGTAGATACTACATTTAATTAAAATTTTTAAATAGAACTTAGAATTTTAAAATTATTGTAATTAATTCCTTTAAATGTAATTATAAACCATTACATGTCAATATAATTGTTATATACTTTATAGAAAGTAACTATATTATCAAAAACATAAATAATAAGAAAGGTGGTGTGGATTTTACAAACCTCTTCTATGTCTGGCCTAAGAGAGGACAGTTGCAGTTTTCTAGTTACCTCTACATTCAATATCTTGAGATATTTTCCTTTAGCTAAAGTATATAATGAAAGTGGCTTCACATGGTTGCATTAGTGAAAAAGGGAAACATGTTTAAGAAACTTTTCAGATAATCATGGAAATTCTTCTTTGATATTATATCCAAGCTGTACAAATAGTAGTTTCTTAAAGACTAAATACAATATTAAATCTGAAACTATATCAATGAACTTTTCATATTTTGTTACATTAAAGTCCATTGACCTATCTTATACTTTAAATGGATGTTTTGCCAAAAATTATGTATTTGTCCTCTAAAAATATTGACTAATTTGTCATACAGCTTTTCCAAATGTTGATAAAATTCATCACAAAGTGGTGGTAGATAAAGATTTCCTCCAAAATCGAATATTTCCCTGGTGGCTTAAATTGTGTCACTGGGAACAAATTATGTCATTGTTTTCCATTGATGTGTCTTTCTTAGTGTACTCATCTTCAAGAACTCTTCTGCCATTACTCAATTCTCAAAAATGCTGTTTTCCATTAGCCATCTATTCCTGTAAAAATGATATTCCATAAAAAAAAGTCAGTTGAGTCTACACCTCAAATAATTATGCAATACAATACTTTTTTTGTTCCTAGAAACAATAATCAGACGTTGGCATGCATTACTTTATATATAGTACCTGTTTTGTTATACAGAGTATTAAAAGCATGCATATTCAAGGATTAATGTTGAATATGCTTCATGGAAGACAGTTATTTGTAAATCAATTTTTTTTCTACAAGTACCTGAAGAATTCAAAGACAAGTAATAGAATTTTGTGCCACTGCCTTGATTCATGTGAAGGCCCTCAGTAGCTTTAATTGTCAGTGATTTGACAACTTGTCAAGCTATATTGGAGCCTGAGGAAAAACAAAACATTCACATGTATATGTGCATGTATTTTCTATATGTGTATGTGTGTGTGTGTGTGTGTGTGTGTGTATTTCATGTATGTTTTAAAGGTATATATGTTTTATGTATGTTTTAATGGTTTGTTTTTTTCAGACTATTATTATAGTTGAAATATTGAAATGTCTAAACACTTTTTTCTTAGACCCCAGTGTGTTTCAACATGGCATTGGTCTTTATTTGAAATATTGTTTTGTTCATCATGGCTTTTTGAATTAATTTTGACTTTTAAAATATTGCACCTAAACACTATTGGTCTTGATATCTGAGTTTTTTTGACAGTCTTCTAAATTATGCACCTGGCAAATATCTCACTTGTCTTATCCTAATTCCTACCTTATTAATCTGCCTTTGCTTTTGTAACATGAATGCCAATGTCAAAATCGTGAAAAGGGCAAATGCCGTTTTAGTGATATTATGAACATTGTTTGGACCTCATTGACCTGCTAAAATGGTCTCAGGCATGGTCTGTGGGTCATGTTTTTAGCATCAAGCTAAAGTAATTTAAAAGTTATTTAAAATGAACTTTAATTCTAATAATTTAACCCACCTACCTCATCCTACAAAAAGAAAGTAAAGCATACTGATTTTTTTTTTAATTTCCACTATTCAGTTTAAGGAAGTATATGAATTCTTCAAAAGGTACACTTTAAAAAGAATTGTTATAGGGATTTTAAATGGAGAAATAAAACAAGCTAGGTGGAAACACCCTCAACATAGGGGGAAAAAAAATCTTCCATGTCTGATTATAAAATAAATAAGTAAGCCTGCACTAACCACATACAACACAGTAAACATCTTTTTCAGAATAATTTTCTGAATTTTGGTCATGACATAGGCAATTTTGTATCAGGTGATTGTGAAGTTGTTCAAACTCACAATCACTAACTGTTGCTCATTATCACTATTATTGGATTCAAGCATTTCTAATTGTTTCCAAGATTATAAACTCCTAGGAATTAGAGATCAAGCTTTTTACGCCTAGAGATTCCCTACACCATTGAGTATCATGATTTAAACATAAATATTTATTAAATTGAATTGAGTGCATAAGCTGAAAGTATACTGGCATGGATAATACAATTTTATTTTCAAACTCTAAAAAAAGTATATTTATTTATCTAAAAGATGAATTATTCCTCATGCTATAAGGGACTCATGGGACTCTAGAATCTTGCAAAATTATTTTCAAAAATATATCATGACTAAGAAAAAAGTGGGTTCTCTAACAATTTATGTGGATATTAAGCAATCATCTCTTAATTTTTACTTTAGTTGATCAACTTTGTATGTGGATAAATTGTATACATTGTCATATTTTCCAAAACATCTTGTCTGTACTCAGTTTTAGAAATGGATAGAGATAGCCTTTAAAATTCTGATTTTCAAAAATTATAGATATTAGCTAAATTATTAACTCTTTGTTCTACCAGTAAAAAGTCAATATGTTAATTGTAATGTTATGTACAATATCTTTGTTCATTCAGTCAAATTAAGAAGTTGAATTAAGTCACCCTGCCAAAGTACTGAGGAATACAATTTTGATGAATTAAAGTACAAATTGCTGTAAGAGTGATTGTTTTAGCCCATTTGCTAAGTTAGAAATATCAGAGGACAGTAAAATTAGTGCCAGAGTTTAGGAATCATATTACTCTAGTATATAATATAAACAAGAATATGTATTCATTAGGTTTCATAGGTGTTCAATGTTAACAGTAAAAGCAAGAGAGTACTTCAAGCAACACTAACAAAGAGTACAAATGAAGTGCTTTAATCATCCTGTGATTAACAACGACAACAACAAATCATGACTTTATTTGAGGAAATATTTTCTATTAATTTATTCTATTCAACCTCCAGAGGTAACTATTTTATTGCTGTATGGAAAAAGAAAAAAGATATTCCCATAAACTGGAAAGCCAGAGGATTTATAAACTAAGATTTTATTCCATAGAGGATTTTATATAAATGCACTGCATTGCTTAGTAAGGGAAGTTCATTTAGCTGGCAAAAGGTTTTACACAGAAAAGGTAAAAAAAAAACAAAAAAAACTGGGCATTTTAAAAGTGTTTCTTCTGTCTTAAGTGCTATGCTTTATGAAACTAAATCAGGGTTAGGGTGGAATGAAAGTTACTCTTAGGAATGAAAGTTCCTCTTTAACAAGATAAATGCAATCAGTTTAATGAACTCTTCTAGGAGACAAGAGATGGAAGAAATTATTTGTTCATTATGCTAATTTTAAAAAAGGAATCTAAAGCCTATGCAAACAAAACTGATTAAAGCATATTCAGTTTGCCTATGTAGAGCTGTGAAACACAAAATTCTCACATAGTGTGCAAGCCGTGGGTATTGATTGGAGACTGCACATAATTATTTTCTTGCATGTGGTGAATATGGTTTTTACCTATGACTTTATGACATATTACGTACATATGGAAAATAGAAATTCAAGAATAGGAGATAATTGAGAAAGCCAGAAGGAAACTCTTAATTTTCCATTATAATTAAACAGCATATAAACTAAAGAGCATAGAAAAATTTCTAATGGTCTTTTTTTTAATGAAACTGCTAAGAAGTCTAGTTGAAACAGTGTTCACATATAATGCTGGCCTGACAACAGAGAAAAATTATTTTCACCATATTTTTTTCACTAGCCAATCAGAGGGAGCTTATCGGGATATAAGAGTTTAATAATCATTTAACAGCTCTTTTTGATCCATCCCATATTCTTGGTGAGGGCTGGAAAATATTTCTGTTGCACTCACAGTTTCAATTGTTAGCAAAGTTCCCAAAGTATCAGAATATGCATAAATTTAAACTCTGGGTTGCTGAAAAGAAAATAGAAAGTTCATTTCTGGGTGAGGCTAAATGTAGATCAACTTTTTTCCTAAGAATCAAGAGATCAAGTGGACTAAAATTTGAAATTAATTCTATCTGAAACTTAATATTCTATTAAAATAAAATGTTTCTATTTTCCAAATATTTTTATATGATGAAATATATCTCAAACTATAAATATAGAACTGATGAAAACTCTAGAAATTTTACAAGCTTTTTAAAAACTAGTTTAATGTAAATGATATGGATTTATTAAGTAAATTAAGTACTCCCCACTGGCATTTTACCAGATCTATTTAATATAACTAAAAAGAAAAAAAAACTGTCTAAGCAGAGCAGATAGAAAACAGTTCATATTTCATGCCATTTTAGTAGGTTCTTCTTTTTTTCTTTTTTCTTTTTTGAGTTGGAGTCTCACTCTGTCGCCCAGACTGGAGTGCAGTGGCCGCTCCTCGCCACCTCAGTCTCGACCTGCTGTGGCTCCGGCGATCCTTCCGCCTCAGCCTTCCAAGTAGCTGGAACTACAGGTGCACACTACCACACCCGGCTAATTTTTTTTTTTGATTTATTGTAGAGATGAGGTGTCACCAAGTTGCCCAGGCGGGTCTCGAACCTGCGGGCTCAGGCAATCCACTCACCTCAGCCTCCCAAGGCGCGGAATTACAGGCTGAGCCATCGAGCCTGGCTCTTCCTTTTTTCTTAAGAATTTATTTAAATATGTCTTTCCCTATGAGGTTTATATGTGAGAGATTCAGCATGTAGAGACAGAATCACTTACACTCTATATGAATTTAAAATAGTTTCGTCTTTGACTAATTGCTCTTTGAGAAGATCATTTGTGTCTCAGATTCTGAATAGTAAATGATATTGACAAAGTACCAATAAATAAATAACATTGTATCACTACCGGCTGGATTTACTTATGCTCCTTTCTCATATTTTAAACATAATGTGATATGGTAAATAAAGCATGGAACTCAAAGCTAACGTCTTTCTTCAGTTTAAGTTCTGAAACTAATACATACCAATGCCTGGACAATGGACTAAGCATTATCTTTCCAAATGTATTTTCTCATCGGTAAAATGAAAGGATAACCCAACTCTTTGTACATGGCTCACAGTGTTATTTAGGGAAAATATATCCAAGAATATAGTCTATTAGCTCTCTTCACAGGAGTCACTTGACTGCATATTAAACAAATAAATTTTAAGGCCTAATGGTGAAGCATATAATTAAACATCCAGGAATGAATACCATGAAACTGACATTTAACAAGTTTCCCAGCTGAAGTTTGAATTGTGGTTTGCAATATAATTTATAAGCGATAGTACATTACACAAGCTGGTAGTTCTAAATACCCTTTGTATTTTTTTTATTAACAGAGATCACACACCTATGCTGTTAGACTTCTTATCTTTCACCAAAACAGCACCTACTAAACTAATAGGGCATTAGCACACTTAGTTCAAAAGTAGCATAATTTAGTCTTGATCTCTAGCCTCAAGGAATATCTTTACTTCATTGTTAGTATTTCTGTTCTTATACTTTTCACTTGTGTTTGTCCCCATGAAAAAAGTAGCATACACTATAAATCTTAAGAGATAAATATATATACATTTAAATTTTTTATTTTAAAGCGTGGGGTACAATTGTGAACAATGCTGTGATAAACATACGTGTGCAAGTATCTTTTTCATAGAGTGACTTGAGTTCTTCCTGGTATATTCCCAGTAGGGGGATTGTGGGGTCATATGGAAGGTCGATTTTTAGAACTTTTAGGAATTACCACACTGATTTCCACAGAGGCTGAACTAGTTTGCACTAACCAACTGTGCTGCCCATCAAAAGAGGACTGGATAAAAAATGTGGTACATATACACAATGGAATACTACGCAAGCATAAAGAAGAATAAAATCATGAACTTTGCAGCAACCTAGATGGAATTAGAGTTTATAATATTGAGTTCTCTCTCACAGAAACAAAGAGCTGAGTATCGCATGTTCTCACTCATAAGTGGACCTTGAACAACTACTGTATTACTATAAGAAAAGGATTGAAAGTGATGTGAAACTGCAGGGAGGTGGGTGGGGAATGGGGAGGTGGGATTGACAGTAGTCGTTATCTGCCTGGGGAAGGAGAAGTACACCTCATCGATAAGGGTACCTGTACGGTGAATATTTGTATACATAGCCCTGAATTGTACCCCACAATTTTAAATAAAAATTAAAAGAGGAAAAAATAAAAATAAAAAATAAATAAAGTGTGGGGTACAATTTGGGGTTAGGCATACAAATGGTACTGATTTCCCCATTGACACTCTGAGAACAATTATTCCAAAGCCAAGATGCTATTGAGGAAGTCAAAATATTGAAATTAATATTTGTTATGAAAGTATCGATGGGGAATAAGTACCATCGTCCTCACCTGGGAACTTGTTAGAATCAAAAATCAGGAGTAGCATACAGCAAACCATTGTATAAATCTTCAAATAATTATAATGCATGCAAATGTATGGAACCATTACTCTAGAATAATTGGACTAAGACTGCTGTTGTAGAATAATTTGACTAATAACTTTGGATGTTTCTTAAATTATATTACTCTTCAGTGAGAAAATGAAGCACATGCTATTTAACATAGGTTCACACACTGCATCTACCTTTTCGTAACTCAGGATAATTGTGGTAAGACCAGTGCTACTTTTTACAACTTATTCTATTGTCAAGCCATTCCATTTATGTCTTCTCAAAGGCAGCCTAGAGAGTCCTCTAATTCTTACCTTTGGGGTTAGGCTTTAAGACAACTTCTGATAACCCTTGAAGATAAATTTTTTGGCAGGAGGTATCCGGTTCTTTTAGCCAAAGGCTTGATCTTTTTTCTAGCTTCAATAGTACTAAAACATTAGTTTTTTCTCTTCTATTGGAAACAGAGATAAGGAAACCAATTGGAGTTTATTTTCAGCTGGAAGCCCACAGGGGAATGAAAGTTATGCTAATGGTGTGCTGAGAATTCTATTCTGCCACCATTTGAGATCTGCATCTAAGACATAAAACAAATTAGATGTAGCCAACTTTTTATCCAGTCTCTTATATCCATAATTTGGGGGAAGTAATACATAAGAAATTAATTTATTTTCTCCCTTTTTACTAGGCTTATGATAAGAAAAATATTATATTATTATGAAAATTTATGAAATAAATTCATTTGATTTTTTAAATAAAGATGACAATTGGAGAGTAGTGTTTATCAGGGTGTGACACTTGTAACACTGGTTTTATTCAGTACACTGAAAATACTTCAGCTGTAATATACAAGTGAAAGACTGCCATTCTGTAATACTGCTTCCTTTTTTTTCTGTTTTTTATTTTTTATTCTGTCATTGGTTCTGCCGTCTTGAATTCGTCTTTTATTTACTGGGTCATGTTGCAAAATATCTGGCTATCCTTCGCATGATTGCTGTCCATTTGGGTTCCTCCTGATTTGCTTTGCTAGGTATTCAGGGAGATTTCCAAACTCTAACCTCTCTGGAATCTCCAAGCACATGGTTAATGTTCCAAACCCATAAAATAGGATACTGCTCTCATGAAAAGAACTGACTAGTCCAGAATAGATTCATCACCTTCCCTGGGAATTAGAAAAACAAATAGAATGGAGAGATATTAACTTGGAAATGGGATCAGTTGTGTCTTTCTGCATAAAGTAGGAATCATAAACCTTTGTTCTTCAGTGAAAGAAGAGGAAAAAAAATTGCCTAGAGGGTTACAGAGGATAGAGATAGGAAGAGCAGATTCTGATTCCATTTTAGTTCTGGTTCTAATGTATTCTTTTAGGGCTTTCCTTTGTGCTAGAGGCTGATAAGTAACATTCAAATAGATTTTTATTTTGTAAAGAGCTAACTCAACAAAATTCTGTTTATTTCAATCAAAACCTCAAAATCAATATAATATTATTTTCTAGTTTCTTATTGAAAATAGACAAACTGATTTTTTATAAACTAGGGTAAGAAGCCTAAAGAACATGTCACACATATCTGTGGTCAAATGCAATCTAATCTGAGTTCAAATTATTAATAAAAATAAAGTTTTAAAACTATACTCCTTTTTGTAAAGGATTGTTTCATGTTCTTCGTTGATATTTTAAATATTATGGTACTAGCAACATTTTTATTAATTGGTATTTAAAATAATGTTCCTTTAAAAATAGTTGTAGTAGCCGGGCTCGGTGGCTCAGCCTGTAATCCCGCGCCTTGGGAGGCTGAGGTGAGCGGATTGCCTGAGCCTGCGGGTTCGAGACCCGCCTGAGCAACTTGGTGAGACCTCATCTCTACAATAAATCAAAAAATTAGCCGGGCGTGGTAGCGCGCGCCTGTAATTCCAGCTACTCGGAATGCTGAGGCAGAAGGATCGCTGGAGCCCAGCAGGTCGAGGCTGCGGTGGCCGGGAGCGGCCACTGCACTCCAGTCTGAGCGACAGAGTGAGACTCCAACTCAAAAAATAAAAATAAAAATAAAAATAAAAATAAAAATAGTTGTAGTAGTTTATAAGATTAAATTATGTTGTTATATATTTGTCATATATTTGAGTAAGTACATAAGAGTTGCATAATATAATATGCTGCTCTCATACATGTATATATGCCTAGATGCTTTCATATATTCTGAGCCATAACAATGTAAGAATCAATTAATTTTATACATGATTTTAGTTAGCATATTCTTAACATAATTCTAGATGTTCAATATCGTCTGAAAGAGAACACTATTAACTCAAAAAGAGAAAAAAGAACATATTTTAATTTACTGCAAACTGAATGACTGCATTCAAAAGTAAAAGAATAATACAGTAAAAGTAAAAATCAGGTAGAGAGATATTTGGATTTTTACTACGATCATAATAAAATTAATTTGTTATGATTCCTATATTGTTGATAGGTGAGTGACATGTTGAGGAAATTCATATACTATTTTTGTTTTATGATAGTTACAGGTCTGAAATTGAATATATGAGTATGTATACAACAAAATCAATTACAATTTTTAAAAAACTAAAAAATACTGAAAATTTTGTTAGGTGTTGATTCCAAGACACTTAACTGATTTCACACTTTTCCTTTGAAGATACACTTTAAAAAAAATCATTCTATCACCAAATCATTTGTTTTACAAAATTAAGTAAAGATATTTATCTGCATCTTATTTCTGTAATTATTTTGCCTTCAAACTAATTATTGGATTTTTAGCCTGTCTGTGTGTTTCTGGAATATAGTATTGTTTTAGATATATTTGTTATAATATCTACTTATAAGAGAAAGAGGGAGCACTGTCATTTATTGATTACTGATAAAGTGTCAGTCAACTTGTTTGGGTTATCTGATTATGCTAGTCACACAACACATCCACATAAATTTACATCTTGAGATTGAGATTATTCTCTTAAGTAAATGGAACTCAGAATAATTGAAAAACTTACTGAAGATCTTAGAGCTTTGAGAATTGAAGCCAGAATTTAAATCACAAGTCTTGTGCTCTAATACATCTGTCACCTGCTTCAAGTAAGCATTAATGTGCTGAAAACATGGAACTGAATTTCACGTCATTGATAAGTGACTTGATGCAAGCATTTACTTGATAGTGTAGGACTGATATTTATGGTGTGAAACC